>JACBKR010002020.1:0-37107 GCA_014218235.1 Colocasia esculenta | reverse complement strand
TCAAACATTAGGTGAACGTCACCAGGAAGGCAAACATGGATAATGTGGCATCTTGTTCTTTGTATGTGAAAGGGAGATGGGGGTTTGGGACATCGAAACACCATTGAAGCTTCCTCAGCAAGTATATGGGTCCGTCCATGTCTGTCCGAGGAAGAACCACCACCAAGGACTACGCCTGGCCTGCAGGTTTTCTGTGGGCCTTTATCTCGTGCACAGCGAAAAAAAAAAGATGGTACATATCGATATATTAATTTGCTAAGTAATGCAGCCCTCAATGGGATTGCTGCCAAGGATGAAAACTTATGATAAACATATGGTTTTTTTTTTCTGACTGAAAATTTAACATGGTAATCGTTTTTGTACAGAACAAGTCATTTATGTCTCTATGTGTGCCATCTCTTCTTCTATCACCTTCACACAATACATATAGTCCTTAAATTATCTCACTAATAAGAGATTTAACTTGCACCAAACACAGTCCTATTTGCAAGGACCCCTCTTAAGTGACACAGTCTGAAACGAAATTTGCCAAAAAAAACTGTGTTGGATGAATGTTACGGATCGTTTGGATCCTAGATATGAGAAAGGAGTTGATCCTTTTTTGGCTGAACATAAACGAACGCTAGAAACTTGTAGAGGAGTCTGATCCCAACAATACGACATCTACATAAATATTATCAATCTAATTTAAATATCTCACAAATACATAAATTCACTTTAACCTAGTCAGACACCCCAATTTAGATAGAATCTATTCTCTGAAGGGCAGAAGGAGGGACTTTTGGATCATATATATGCAGCTCTTCCTTACAACACTCGTATAGATGAGGAATACTAGGGTAAAAAAAAAAAAAAATGGCACTCAAACATGTCTCCTTTCTTTAATTCATTTACATGTATGTGTGAATTTAGTTTCCTATTGCACTTGTTTATCTGTATTGTACTTCTTACTTTAATGCAATTCATTTACATGTGTGTGTGAATTTAGTTTATTATTGCACTTGTTTATATATATGATATTGTTTTTATTTTCTTTTCATATTTATGTGGGTTATTATTGCACTTGTTTATATGCATGCTTTAGTTTTTATTTTCTTTTTAACACTGCACACACTTCACGAGAGCGTGTAAGCCCGTGTCAATGAATCTCCCGTTCAAGACTTTGGATTGATGTGCACGAGTCTTATTTTTAAGATGAGAACGTGTATATCTAACTCAAAGTCTTGAATTGTCCCGTTTTGGACAGTCTGTGAATGTTTGATCGCAGTTAGGTGGTCATTTACTATGTGCTTGTATTATTTGTTGAAAATTTCGGGTGTGTCTACTCACTCCTCTCTGATATACCTTTATTGATTTAGAATATTTTCTTAACCACTTATTAGTAAGTGTTTAAGAAAATATCTTAATCAATAAATATTTTTGGTATATCGGAGAGTGTGGGGAGATGCTGCCGAAATTTTCAGCAAATAATACAATCACATAGTAAATGGTCATCTGAGTGCGATCAAATATTCACAGATGGGTAAAAAGTGATAATCTAAATAATAAATCCTTCCTATTCATTTCGGTTGCGTCGAAGGATGTGTGATTTAGAATTTTAAAGTTATTTGTCTATTGATATTGTTTGGGTGTAGGACAGCAATGGCTTCAGACCGTTCATGGATGTATCGCAGAATAGTTGATCATGTGGTGTCCCAGGAGTTTAGGGTCGGAGTTGAGAATTTCGTTCAGTTTGCATTGGGGAATCCAAATGCAGAAGTAGACAGGCAAGGTGGCATCCGATGTCCTTGTATGATTTGTAAAAATTTGAAGTGGAATTCCCCATGGGAAGTTCAACGCCATTATACAGAAAAGGGTTTGTTGAAGGTTATATGAATTGGACATGTCATGGTGAGGACTTCTGGTCGCACGAGCCTAGTAATGTGGAAGGCACAAGTACGTACGTGGATATGGTTGTAGATGCTGCTGGTCCGCATTCAGTGTACATGTGGATCCTGTATACGCTGAAGACGTGCCGAATAAGGGAGCCGAAAGATTCTATCAGTTACTTAAGGATGCTGATGAGCCATTGTGGGATGGTTGTCAAAAGCACACTCGGTTGTCAGCGGTGTCACAGTTGTTGAACTTGAAATCTGAATTTCATATTTCTGAGAATTGCTTTGATCGTCTCCTCCTCATCATCAAGAGCATGTTACCTCCATATGAAAAGCAGCCTCCAAATTTTTATCGTGCCAAGAAGATGGTGAATGATTTAGGACTTGGATATGTGAAAATAGATGCATGTCCTAATCATTGTATGTTGTATGACAAAGAGAATGCAGATATGGTATCCTGTTCAGTTTGCCGTCATGATAGATTTAAACCTAAAAGAGGGGTCAATTCTAGGGAAAGGATATACCTTATGCGTCATTGCGATATTTCCCCCTTACACCCAGGCTGCAGCGGATGTATATGTCTTCAAAGACAGCTGGACATATGAGTGGCATGCAGAAAGAGTACGTCGGGACATGGATATTATGACTCATCCTGCAGATGGCGAAGGTTGGATTCATTTCAACCATGTTTATCCTATCTTCTCAAGGGAGTCACGTAATGTGAGGCTTGGTTTATGCACTGACGGATTTAATCCATTTGGAGGTTTAGTGGCTTCCTACTCCAGCTGGCCAGTGTTCGTGACACCATACAACCTTCCTCCGAGCATGTGCATGAAGCGAGAGAATTTGTTCCTGTCCTTATTGATTCCTGGTCCGAAAAGTCCTACAAAAAATATAGACATCTATCTAAGACCGTTGATTGATGAATTGAAATTATTATGGACTGAGGGAGTCAATACTTATGATGCATCTAGAAAGCAAAATTTCACCATGAGGGCGGCATTGATGTGGACTATAAGTGATTTTCCTGCATATGGAATGCTATCTGGTTGGAGCACACATGGGAGGCTAGCATGTCCGTATTGCATGATAATACCAAATCGTTTGTACTTAAACATGGTGGGAAGTCCTGCTGGTTTGATTGCCATCGTCAGTTTTTACCAGCTGATCACCCTTTTAGAAGACAAAAAGATGCATTCCTAAAGAACAAAAGGAACGAGATGAAGTTATATTCGAGAGGTTGTCCGGTCATGATATGGCAGCACATGTTGAAAATTTGCCAGATATCACACAACAGATGGGCAGTACTCGACACCTTTCAGGTTTTGGGAAGGAGCACAACTGGGTGAAGAAAAGCATTTTCTGGGAGCTACCTTATTGGTCGACTCTTCTTGTGCGGCACAATCTAGACGTGATGCATATCGAGAAAAATGTCTTTGATAATGTATTCAACACAGTTATGGATATCAAAGGTAAAACAAAGGACAATGTGAATGCACGCTTGGATTTGTCCATGCTCTGTAAACGTCCAGAGTTAGAAATTGTTGAAGTAAATGGGAAATCAAGTAAACCAAAAGCAGTTTATGTGCTTGGAGGAGGACAAGTAAAGCAAGTGTGTCAGTGGCTGAAACAACTGAGATTTCCTGATGGTTATGTGTCAAATATTGCTCGTTCTGTCAACGTCAGTGAGGGAAAGATATAGGAATGAAGAGTCACGACTGCCATGTATTCATGCAAAGGTTTCTATCTATTGCATTTCGTGACATCTTGCCGAAGCAGCTATGGGGAGCGTTATCTGAGTTGAGTCGATTTTTCACGATTCTATCTACATCAGAACTCAGGCTTCAGGATGTGCAAACTATCGAACAGAATGTGGTCACCACTGTATGCAAGTTGGAGAAGATATTTCCACCTGGTTTCTTCGATTCAATGGAGCATTTACTCGTACATCTACCATATGAAGCAAAGGTCGGAGGGCCAGTACAATATAGATGGATGTATCCATTTGAGAGGTATATGCAAATATGAACTATTTCCTTCGTACGATTGCACCTTACGTAAGTGACCACATTTCTAATTGTCTCTTACATTGTGGATGTAGGTGTATGCATGACCTTAAAATGAAAGTCCGAAATAAAGCAAAAGTGGAGGGTTCTATTGCTGCATACATTATGAGGAAATTTCTAACTTTTGTGCAATGTACTTTGAAGCAGACATTCAACTCGTCAGACACAACCTCCACGTAATGATGATGGGGGGGAATCTGTCGGTTCAAATCGACTCTCAATATTTACTCATCCTGGACGTGCCTTCGGACGTTAGTACTAATCTCACAATTTAAATTATGTAAGTTTTTTGCCTTTATTCTACCTATTCATGTGATCTGCTATTCATATTGCAGAACATTTGATTCAGAATTAATACAAAAAATCCACAACTCACTGATTTTGAGGTTGAAAAAGAACGAGAGAAGTCATTGGCCTTATGGCTAAGAGAACGCGTAAGTGTACACCGTCAAAGAGTATCAACAAAATTCATTTCATTTTATAACTAGCCTTTTCTACACGCAGGTGCAAGAAGGTTTAATTACTGATGAAAGAGTTCGTCAGGTCCTACGGCCCATCCAAAATTGCACAGAATTATCCTGGATTTATTGTCAATGGGTATAGGTTTCATACTAAAGACTATGGGCAGAATAAATCTACCATGAACAGTGGAGTATGTGTAAAAGGAAGTACATACAATGAAAGCGAGTATGACTACTATGGTATTGTAGAGGAGATCCTACAATTGCAATATCTAGGACAAGATAATCATATATTCTTGTTCAAGTGTCATTGGTTTGATCCGAATTCCATTCGAAATGACACAACACATGGGATTGTCGAGCTTAAGCATAAGTCAAAATTGAATACTTATGAGCCATTCATCTTAGCCACACAAGCCCAGCAAGTGTATTATACAAGCTATCCTTCATGTACAAACAAAGAACGAAATGATTGGTGGGTAGTTTGCAGAGTTAAGTCAAGACTATTCTCTGATTATGAATTGGACATGACTGATCAGACAGCTGAAGAGATCAACGCAGAATTCTTTCAAGAAGACTTTGTTGAAGATGTAGAGTTGACAACTCATATTGGAGAAGACGAATCCGAAGCACCAATGTCCTTGTCTCACGGAAATGAGGTCGAAGAAGTCGATCCACGTGAGATGAAAGACAGTAGTGCTCGTCGTACAGATATTGAATATGAAAGTTCTGGTGAGGAAGAGGAATATACCAGTGATGAATGTGAAGATGATGATGAAGATGGGGTTGAATTAGACATATCGTCATCATCTGAGGAGGAAATGGATATCAATTAAACTATGGTAGAATTTTTTCACACTTGTAGAGTATATTTAAAGCAGCTCACTTTCAATATAAGCAATTGACTAGTAAACATTATGATTTTATGTTCTCTATGAAGATATGGTGCGTGGAGGAAGATCTGGTAGCAGTTCTAGGAGGGGCATTCGTGGGAGGGCTTTGTTCCCCGCATCTGGTATGTATATTTTTCTAATATAGTCATCAGCTGTGTATTTTTCTCTGTATATTATTTATGTGTACTTGTGTAGTGTTAATGCCATTAAAATTGTTACAGTTTCTGCTTCTCCTTCGAGTGAGCGGACACCTCCTCTACCTAGCGGACTAGGTTTGTATATTTCCATTTTCAAGTATTTTTTAGTCATTATTTACACATATTATTAATGTTTTAGAATTGTATTACAGTTGCTGGTCCTTCTTCTGCATCTCCTAACGTGCCTGCAGGTATGTATATTTCAATTTCCAAGTATTTTTGTAGTAATTATTTATATATATTATTAATGTTATTAGAATTGCTACGTTTCTAGTTCTTCTGCCCTACCGTGCCTGCAGGTATGTATATTTACAAATGTACTTTTATTGTGCATTCATCTTCCTTATTACTTATGCGTTCTATTCTAGTTACAGCTGTTGGTGCATCCTCCGAGTCTCCTCCTGTAGTAGCTGGTATGTATATGTAAAGTTATACTTTAATGTATGCATTAATTCTGATGCCATTAAAATGTCAAATGCTCAGGTCACTCTACACATTCTCCAGATGCACCAGTAGATTTGTATATTTAACTGTTAGGGTATTTCTATTGTCATTATTTAGTATTTTTGTACATTACTCATGTTGTTCATCATTATTTTCCAGGTTCGGTGCCAGAAGATGCTGGTAGTCTGCAGGAGGGCAGAGGTAGTTTTTATGAGAACACTCTGCGGGAGGTCTGGATTAATGGGTACGTAATCAACATGTATGTATTCTTATGGGCAATGAAGTGAATTTAGTTCAGAAATTGACATTATGCAGTTACATCATTACAGTGATAAATAGAGCCTACTCAAGCATCTCAATTCATCACAAGAACGTTACAAGCACATTTTCCTGGGCCAATTCATAGATTCAATGATTTTCCGATGGAGGTCCAGGAGCACTTGTATCAGATGTTTATGGTATGTAATTTCGTATTGTAATTTAATTCTTATCGTATTCATACATGCAGTTCACTAACTCTTATGTATATAGAGCCAGCATCGATTCACGAGTCGTACGGACAAGGCACGGTCTCGATTTGTATGGACGATGACCGCAAGATCTAATTTCAAGCATTTGATGTATAACGCGAGAAAAAATGCAGAGAAACATTCTCAGAGTGCAGACCCGACTCTTTGGAGGGAGCGGGCGCCCAGTTGGATGAGGGGAGAATATTGGGAAACTCTTTGCAACATCTGGGCTGCAGAGAGATGGCAACAAACATCCTCAATAATGAAAGTTAATCGGGTTGCGAATCCAGAAGCAAACATGCATACTGGTGGTCTGTCTCTTTTGTGACCCATCAGTCCAGATTGGTAAGTAATTTGTCCATTTTTGGTCTCTTTTATTTATAAAGGTACTCATTTATGTCATGTTTTTTCTGTGAAATAGGAGAAGGAGCTAAAAAGGCAGCCGACATTTTCCGAGGTGTTCGATAGAACACACAAGAAAAAAGGAACGGATGTATACATTAGCGATAGAGCCCGAGTGGTTGCAGTAAGTATTTAGAAGATATTCACTATTTAATTTTTCACATTAATATGAATATTAACTACTATCGTTTTTCTGGTTTCTTGCAGGAGTCATACAGCCAACAAATGACAGAGAAGTACGTCGGGGAGGACGAGCAGCCGCCGTTAGATCCTAAGGTATGGGTTGCGGCATCTGGGGCCCCAAAGAAAGGCCATGTGTATGGTTTTGGGCACAGCATCGACATGAGCCGGGTGTTATCTGGAGGATCCAGCTCAGGGTCACAGACCAGTGCATTCCACGCAGGAGTTGGTACTCCAGGTACTTCTCCAAGACAGCTGATAGGCTTCATTGACAGTAGGATATCGGGCTTAGAGTCTCGTCTGACGGATTCGATGGAGACTCGTCTGGCCCAGATGCAGATGCAGGTGACCGACGCACTACAGGCCCAGCTCTCCCAGTCCCTCTCCCAGGTTATCTCCAGGCCTTCTCCCAGATCAACATTCCTCCTCCACAGGCAGCACCTCCTCCACAGGCAACACCATCGACATCAGCACACGCCCCTCACATGAGTAAATTTATTTTATTTCAGAGGTTTAATTTTAACAGTTAACTTAGTTAACTTAGTTTAACTTTAATTTGGGTTGATCGACGCACAATTTCTTGTTAAGCGAGTTAGGTTAGTTAAAAAGGGAGAACTTAGATAGGTTTGGGGGTTCAAAATTAGAAATACTCATCCAAGTTAGTTGTGGAAACTGACGGAGTTCAATTCGGACTCCCGTTTTGACCTCGACGCTCCAGTCGTCTTAACCAAGTTAGTTTAGTTAAAAAATGAAAAACTTCGGTTTGAGGGACCAAAATTAGAAATACTCATCCGATTGGCCTCCGGTTTGTTCCAGCACGGTCGGATCGATGAGTGTGACTTGTGGAAACTGACGGAGTTCAATCGGACTCCCGGTTTGACCTCGACGCTCCAAGTCGTCTTAACCAAGTTAGTTTAGTTAAAAAATGAAAAACTTCGGTTTGAGGGACCAAAATTAGAAATACTCATCCGATTGGCCTCCGGTTTGTTCCAGCACGGTCGGGTCGATGAGTGTGACTTGTGGAAACTGACGGAGTTCAATCGGACTCCCGGTTTGACCTCGACGCTCCAAGTCGTTCTTAACCAAGTTAGTTTAGTTAAAAAATAAAAAACTTCGGTTTGAGGGACCAAAATTAGAAATACTCATCTGATTGGCCTTCGGTTGTTCCAGTACGGTCGGGTCGATGAGTGGACTTGTGGAAACTGACGGAGTTCAATTCGGACTCCCGGTTTGACCTCGACGCTCCAAGTCGTCTTAACCAAGTTAGTTTAGTTAAAAAATGAAAAACTTCGGTTTGAGGGACCAAAATTAGAAATACTCATCCGATTGGCCTCCGTTTGTTCCAGCACGGTCGGGCACCGATGAGTGTGACTTGTGAAAACTGACGGAGTTAACTTCGGACTCCCGGTTTGACCTCTCGACGCCCCAAGTCGTCTTAACAAGTTAGTTTAGTTAAAAAATGAAAAACTTGGTTTGAGGGACCAAAATTAGAAATACTCATCCGATTGGCCTCCGGTTGTTCCAGCACGTCGGTCGATGATTGTGACTTGTGGAACTGACGGAGTTCAATTCGGACTCCCGGTTTGACCTCGACGCTCCAAGTCGTCTTAACCAAGTTAGTTTAGTTAAAAAATGAAAAACTTCGGTTTGAGGGACCAAAATTAGAAATACTCATCCGATTGGCCTCCGGTTTGTTCCAGCACGGTCGGGTCGATGAGTGTGACTTGTGGAAACTGACGGGTTCAATTCGGACTCCCGGTTTGACCTCGACGCTCCAAGTCGTCTTAACCAAGTTAGTTTAGTTAAAAATGAAAAACTTCGGTTTGAGGGACCAAAATAGAAATACTCAACCGATGGCCTCCGGTTTGTTCCAGCACGGTCGGGTCCGATGAGTGTGACTTGTGGAAACTGACGGAGTTCAATTCGGACTCCCGGTTTGACCTCGAGCTCCAAGTCGTCTTAACCAAGTTAGTTTAGTTAAAAAATGAAAACTCGATTTCAGGGACCAAAATTAGAAATACTCATCCGATTGGCCTCGGGTTTGTTCCAACACGGTCGGACCGATGATGTGACTTGTGAAAACTGACGAGTTAACTTCGGACTCCCGGTTTGACCTCGACGCTCCAAGTCGTCAAACCAGTTAGTTTAGTTAAAAAATGAAAACTTCAGTTTGAGGGACCAAAATTAGAAATACTCATCCGATTGGCCTCCGGTTTGTTCCACACGTCGAGCCGATGAGTGTGACCTTATGGAACTGACGGAGTTCAATTCGGACTCCCGATTGGTGACGGACCGGGGTATTTATGCCCATTAAGGCTCCATAACCAGATCCGCCTCCCGCGAACGCACCGAAGTGTCGTAAGGATATCTCACACACGTGTCCAGTAAGAGTACAAAAAGACAAACCCAAGAATATAAGACACAAGAAGTACATGTGCTCATATCTGTTTTACAATTGTACAACTGTCCCATTACAATAATACATGTCCAATTAAAAGAGTACAACTACCTGGGGCATACCCGAGGGAGCACAAGCTCACACAACACTAACTACTAAACTACTGTTGGTGGTACAAGTCTGACGCAATGCCTGCAAGCCAAACACCACGGCAAGCCCTGAAAAGAACTGTAGGGGAGCGAGCCTTAACAAGTCACTGGCTCAGTAGGGGCTACCCAAAACAAACTGTAACCACAAACACCTCGACCCCAATGGGTCTCACTGGCAACAATAATAGCCAAACCATTTCAGGCTCACATCATGATAATAAATAACAATTAAACATGCTTATGATAATAAACATAAAGTCCTCAGAAGAAATGTAGAACTACAGGATTAACATAATATCATAATCAGCCCAACTATTAAAGTGCCTAAACCACAGTCTCACTGGCACATGCTACAACAACGGGTTGCCTAAACTATAAGCCACACAGGCAAGTTACTGCCCAGGCTACAAGCTTTATAGGCGAACCACAAACACTTGAGTAACAGGACTGCTAAGAAAGAGCTGGTCCTTAATACTCCAAACCTCACTACATCGGAAACTACACACCAAGCAATAAGACTAGCTACCACGAAGCCAATTCATAACACACTAAAACTAATTATACCCCAAAAGAGTAAAACTCAACAAGTGGAAGATCTCACACGGCCTCCACGGAGCATAGCTCTACTAAACCACAATATGCCTTGGCCACAAGCCTCATCGGCAAATTACCCACTAAGGTAACGTAATAATAATCACAACTAATGCACAATAAATATAAGCAAAGATCTACTTGAAACGGTTCAGATATAACAAGTGGTAGGTCAAACCACAAGACCTCCTCAACACACTAGTACCCGGAAAGATTAGTACATAATGTATCACCACAAAACTACAAAGTAACCCACGAAGGAAATAGATACCTGCTACTCTGAGGTACCACAACACAAACAACCGAACAAGGTACAAGGTGGTGGTAAACACCACACTGAACCACAATTATATTATGCCATCATTTAGGCACCACATTACGGGTAAAACCTCAACTGGCAAGTCACACAAACCACAACTCAGTCACAACTGTGCCAACACCAAGGCACACCATAAACTGGTCAACCTTGACCACGAGTCACAAACTCACAAACTACGACAAGTAGCAAAGCACGAGTCGGAAGGGAACGACGTTACCACAACTACAACTGGAGCTACTAAGCACGAGTCAGAAAGAACGACGCCACCACACGGGAACGGACTACTGCTGATCAGGCCAATATCCAACCCGGACAACAAACAAAACAGAACAACCTCTCAGCCTCGCAGTCACGGACGAAAGATCCAACTACCGCTCCACTAGGAAGAAGTCAAACAATTGTGGAGACTAACCAACACCACAACTGCAGACACACAGCTGCAGGCCCATGCCTGGCACCTCTAGAGTCTCTGACCGGAGCACTCTAAAGTGAGGCACTGGAAAACAGGACTAGCTGGGGACCAGTACGTCTACCAGTGTCCGTACCCCCAACCACGAGCGCGCTACAAGCGACAAAAGAACAAACTCTGGGAAGTCGCTGTCCTACTGCCGTCTTCCCTCAGCCGGACGTACAACTCAAACTCAGGAGTGAGGGTGTCCAGGAAGACGACACAGACCTCGACGGTACAACACAAGTACCGGGACAAAACCCGAGCACAACAAACACACGTGTCTGTCTCACAAAGAACTTGGGGTACCCGACTAGAGAGGCATTCCGGAATAGGCGCCGGACCACCACACTCGGCAAGCTCAAACCACAATGCTTACTAAACACTTTCTGTTACCGATCACGGTACACAAATCACCATTAAAGATAGCTTGTGACTAGGACAAGCTAACTTGCACAACTACACATACTAGCCATATTAAAATAACACCGCAGTTTGTCATTGGTCACACAGTGACCTACAAGCTAACTCACACTAACACATATATAAATCACGATAGTCAATCATATTTGACCTATCAATAATCATCTTGTGACAATAGAGGTCACATTAAACACAAATCACGATAATCACACTTATATTTTACTAATTATCCATCTAGGATAATCTATAAAAGATTCTAACGGATCAGGGCTAGATTCAAACATGAACCTCATCGCACAAACCACAATAATTATCATATAATAACATAAAAACATATAATGTGCCATAAACACACAAACCATATGCACAACGCTCAAACATGTAGACAACACGTCCAAACCACGTAGTCAACACGTGTATAATACACTCTGGTTAGTGTATCACACGTCAGTCACGTAAACCACATGTCCAACATATGGACAACAGGCACATACTTAAACCACTACATGCACCACTCATTATTCAAGTAAAACATGCCCATTACATGAGCAGTATGCGCCAAGAGCATAACAAGTGCACTGGCTCACACCGGTCATCGCCATGCACACACAATCACACAATATTCATAACCAGGAAAGCTACGTAAACACACACTGCATGGATACATGCACAGGTTGGCGGCAACATCGACTGCCGCTTGAAGGAAGTAAACGACAAGCGATCTAGCCGTCTATATCCCGGCTGGTGATCTTGGCGGCAAGAGATCTGACGCCAGTTCTCGGCCTAAAACCCTGCAGAAACCCTAATCCAGCTCTACAGGTTTTCCAACCGTTTAAACTACAGAGAAACATATAAAACAGTTCCTTTAACATACCAGAACCGAAACAACCCATTACAACATGCTCCATTCGCTAAATTACTCAAACCACCCATTAACCCACATGGTGCAACTTAATCCGAAAATACAATAAAAATGCTGGTTCAAGTGATTAGGTCGTGTTTTAATGTTCTAACAAGCTAACAGGGTCGACCCCTACCTCAGAAACGCAAATTAAACTCCCGAAGAACCTTGAATCACGCCGAAAACCGAGAAACGTCCCACGAACACCGCGCTCCAATCCGTCATCCCCGCCCGATCTGCAGCTACCACGCGCACCACGGCCTTCCACGAGCTCCCGCCGACCGTCAGAACTCGCGAAGAAGCTCAAGGGTGAAGGTGGGGGAAGAGGAAGGGAGAGAAGAAGGAGAAAGAACAGAGCTCGGGTCTGCCATAAAAACACAGGCATGCCAGGTTAACGTCAACCTTTGCCGTTTAACCAGACCGCCACAACTAGACGTCCACAAAGCTTGACGCCAAGTTCAACAGTCGACGTCCTCATCGATGGACGCCAAACACACTGCTGGTGTCCAGCAAGCTGAACACCAACACGGACCCAAACCAAACCCAGTAAGGATCTAGTAAGAAACACACAACACTAATGGGCCTCACATTGGCCACCAAACCCACTAAACCTGGATCCACGGGGATCCGAAAAACGCGCGACGTTACATTATTATCACCTAAAAACAATGTCGTCCTCGACATTCAAAGCAAACTACGATAAACCAATTATCACCTAAAAACAATTAAAGTCAAACACAGAACAAGTAGGATACTCTTTCTCTGCTTCGGCCTTTCAATTCATCTCAAAAACTACTCTGTTCTGTCAATTCCATTGCCTTTCTTTAGCTTTTAACTGTAGGCGATTCTCCTTGCCAATGGTGCTTTATCTCCTTGGACTGAACCTGCTTCCACAATTCTGGGCTGTGTTTGCAATATTTCTTTCGAGACGCTTTATCTTTCTCAAATATCTTACACTGTAATATTCTTTCATACCATTATTTCTTTTTCCATTTATCACTGCTTGTTGTATCCTGCCTCATCTGCATTATATTTACAACTGACACCTCTTCAGAGAAAATCAATCACCATCTTTGAATTTCCTGCCTTTTCATATTATTCTGTCATACCGCTTTAAGTCAATCTCTGATCAAAGACCATAATAAATTTTGTTCCTTTATTTGGCTGCGCAAAACTTTACATTTTCTCTTATCCCAGTAAACTTAAACAATCTCTGAATATTAAGTCTTTCTTTACTTTTGCTTCGCTGCGTTACTCTGATCACACTGAACACTTGTACAAAATATTTCACAATTTTGCTCACAGTATTACTTTTAATTGCTTTCTTCTGACTTCAACTGCTTCTCAAATTATCTCATTCAATTAATTCCTGCTGAAGAAATTACTGCAATTTCTGATCTGCCAAACCTATTGACATATTGCGCTTTTCAATATACTTTCCTGCTTTACTGACATTCTCTAGCTAATCTCATAGCTTGTTGCATAACCTTTCCAAATATCTTTAATTAATTATTCTTGCTCCTGCACGAAATTCTGGATAACAATTCCTTTCTGCTCAATTAAATCATCTCTTTACACCAATATGCAAACTCTAATTGACATTCCTGACTCATCTGATCTTATTCACTCCATCATTGCTAAATTCTTCCTTTCTCTAATCCATATCTTTTCTTTATCTAAACTGCCAATCATCAACTAATATTCCTCTTGTGCAAATTTCACAAATCTTTATTGCACATTAATCCTTATTTTCTCTCTTTCTTTATTCAACTGATCATTTCTATACTTATTTATACAAATCTTCATATCACACTTCCTTCCTGCTATATCATATTTCATACAATATTTTTCTCAGATTTCTGATCTCGGGCATTTAATCTAGCTGCCATAATTCACTGCTCTTTTATGTACTGATACTTCTTTAAAGCTGATCTGCCTTTTTTTTATCATATCAAACTCTTCATAACACTAATCACATTCTTATACACATTATTTCTTAATATCATCTAACTCAGATCTCTAATGCTACATTACATTTGCTGAGATTCTCAATTGCAACTTATCACACACACACTGACCTGATCCTTATCACCATGTTACCATACACCTGTCTCTGCCAACTTTCTGTCTCATTAAAACTTACTGAATTCCATAGCCAATCTTGCTAATCTCTTCAATTCCTCTAACTGCAAATCTTTAACAACCAAACTAATCTATCACAGAAATATTCTATACTTGTCTCTGCTAACTCTGCACTTTATTAACATATAACAGGTATGTCCTTCTCAAGGCATTACTTTACATTTCTCTTCTAATCTCTGCAACTGAAAACTTTTAAATACTATACTTTAACTGCTTTAACTGCACTAGTGCTAGGATGCTACCACACAACTTATGCCACTATTCACATTATGGCACAACAGCTGCTCACAATTACCAATCTAACAAACAAAAACTCACAGTTTACGTGCCAAAAGCAAACGTAAAAACTACTTCATATCACACAAAACCACAGACTTACTACCAGCAGGGACATTAATCCATGTATTGGGACATTGTACTTTCAATGTCTTTTCATATTCTAACTGGACATTGCTCTGATACCAACAGTGACGGACCGGGGTATTTATGCCCATTAAGGCTCCAAACCAGATCCACCTCCCGCGAACGCACCGAAGTGTCGTAAGGGATATCTCACACACGTGTCCAGTAAGAGTACAAAAAGACAAACCACAAGAATATAAGACACAAGAAAGTACATGTGCTCATATCTGTTTACAAATTGTACAACTGTCCCATTACAATAATACATGTCCAATTAAAAGAGTACAACTACCTGGGGCACACCCCGAGGGAGCACAAGCTCACACAACTAACTACTAAACTACTGCTGGTAGTATAAGTCAGACGCAATGCCACTGCAAGCCAAACACACGGAAAGCCCTGAAAAGAACTGTAGGGGAGTGAGCCTCAACAAGTCACTGGCTCAGTAGGGGCTACCCAAAACAACACTGTAACCACAAACACCTCGACCCCAATGGGTCTCACTGGCAACAATAATAGCCAAACCATTTCAGGCTCACATCATGATAATAAATAACAATTAAACATGATTATGATAATAAACATAAAGTCCTCAGAAGAAATGTAGAACTACAGGATTAACATAATATCATTAATCAGCCCAACTATTAAAGTGCCTAAACCACAGTCTCACTGGCACACTGCTACAACAACGGGTTGCCTAAACTATAAGCCACACAGGCAAGTTACTGCCCAGGCTACAAGCTTTATAGGCGAACCACAAACACTTGAGTAACAGGACTGCTAAGAAAGAGCTGGTCCTTAATACTCCAAACCTCACTACATCGGAAACTACACACCAAGCAATAAGACTAGCTACCACGAAGCCAATTCATAACACACTAAAACTAATTATACCCCAAAAGAGTAAAACTCAACAAGTGGAAGATCTCACACGGCCTCCACGGAGCATAGCTCTATTAAACCACAATATGCCTTGGCCACAAGCCTCATCGGCAAATACCCACTAAGGTAACGTAATTAATAATCACAACTAATGCACAATAAATTATAAGCAAAGATCTACTTGAAACGGTTCAGATATAACAAGTGGTAGGTCAAACCACAAGACCTCCTCAACACACTAGTACCCGGAAAGATTAGTACATAATGTATCACCACAAAACTACAAAGTAAACCACGAAGGAAATAGGTACCTGCTACTCTGAGGTACACAAAACACAAAACACCGAACAAGGTACAAGGTGGTGGTAAACACCACACTGAACCACAATTATATTATGCCATCATTTAGGCACCACATTACGGGTAAAACCTCAACTGGCAAGTCACACAAACCACAACTCAGTCACAACTGTGCCAACACCAGGGCACACCATAAACTGGTCAACCTTGACCACGAGTCACAAACTCACAAACTACGACAAGTAGCAAAGCACGAGTCAGAAGGGAACGACGTTACCACAACTACAACTGGAGCTACTAAGCACGAGTCAGAAAGAACGACGCCACCACACGGGAACGGACTACTGGCTGATCAGGCCAATATCCAACCCGGACAACACAACACAAGAACAACCTCTCAGCCTCGCAGTCACGGACGAAAGGTCCAACTACCGCTCCACTAGGAAGAAGTCAAACAACTGTGGAGACTAACCAACACCACACCTGCAGACACACAGCTGCATGCCCATGCCTGGCACCTCTAGAGTCTCTGGCCGGAGCACTCTAAAGTGAGGCACTGGAAAACAGGACTAGCTGGGGACCAGTACGTCTACCAGTGTCCGTATCCCCAACCACGAGCGCGCTACAAGCGACAAAAGAACAAACTCTGGGAAGTCGCTGTCCCACTGCCGTTTTCCCTCAGCCGGACGTACAACTCAAACTCAGGAGTGAGGGTGTCCAGGAAGACGACACAGACCTCGACGGTACAACACAAGTATCGGGACAAAACCCCGAGCACAACAAACACACGTGCCTGGCTCACAAAGAACCTGGGTACCCGACTAGAGAGGCATTCCGGAATAGGCGCCGGACCACCACACTCGGCAAGCTCAAACCACGATACTTACTTAAACACTTTCTGTTACCGATCACGGTACACAAATCACCATTAAAGATAGCTTGTGACTAGGACAAGCTAACTTGCACAACTACACATACTAGCCATATTAAAAATAACACCGCAGTTTGTCATTGGTCACACGGTGACCTACAAGCTAACTCACACTAACACATATATAAATCACGATAGTCAATCATATTTGACCTATCAATAATCATCTTGTGACAATAGAGGTCACATAAACACAAATCACGATAATCACACTTATATTTACTAATTATCCATCTAGGATAATCTATAAAAGATTCTAACGGATCAGGGCTAGATTCAAACATGAACCTCATCGCCACAACACCACAATAATTATCATATAATAAACATAATAACATATAATGTGCCATAAACACACAAACCATATGCACAACGCTCAAACACGTAGACAACACGTCCAAACCACGTAGTCAACACGTGTATAATACACTCTAGTTAGTGTATCACACGTCAGTCACGTAAACCACATGTCCAACACATGGACAACAGGCACATACTTAAACCACTACATGCACCACTCATTATTCAAGTAAAACATGCCCATTACATGAGCAGTATGCTCCAAGAGCATAACAAGTGCACTGGCTCACACCGGTCATCACCATGCACACACAATCACACAATATTCATAACCAGGAAAGGTACGTAAACAACACTGCATGGATACATGCACAGGTTGGCGGCAACATCGACTGCCGCTTGAAGGAAGTAAACGGCAAGCGATCTAGCCGTCTATATCCCGGCTGGTGATCTTGGCGGCAAGAGATCTTGACGCCAAGTTCTCCGGCCTAAAACCTGCAGAAACCCTAATCCAGCTCTACAGGTTTTCCAACCGTTTAAACTACAGAGAAACATATAAAAACAGTCCTTTAACATACCAGAACCCGAAACAACCCATTACAACATGCTCCATTCGCTAAATTACTCAAACCACCCATTAACCCCACATGGTGCAACTTAATCTGAAAATACAATAAAAATGCTGGTTCAAGTGATTAGGTCGTGTTTTAATATTTCTAACAAGCTAACAGGGCTCGACCCCTACCTCAGAAACGCAATTAAACTCCCGAAGAACCTCGAATCACGCCGAAACCCGAGAAACGTCCCACGAACACCGCGCTCCAATCCGTCATTCCCCGCCCGATCTGCAGCTACCACGCGCACCACGGCCTTCCCACGAGCTCCCGCCGACCGTCAGAACTCGCGAAGAAGCTCAAGGGTGAAGGTGGGGGAAGAGGAAGGGAGAAGAAGGAGAAAGAACAGAGCTCGGGTCTGCCATAAAAACACAGGCATGCCAGGTTAACGTCAACCCTTTGGCCGTTTAACCAGACCGCCACAACTAGACGTCCACAAAGCTTGACGCCAAGTTCAACAGTCGACGTCCTCATCGATGGACGCCAACACACTGCTGGTGTCCAGCAAGCTGAACACCAACACGGACCCAAACCAAACCCGGTAAGGATCTAGTAAGAAACACACAACACTAATGGGCCTCACATTGGCCACCAAACCCACTAAACCTGGATCCACGGGTATCCGGAAAAACGCGCGACGTTACACGATTTGACCTCGACGCTCCAGTCGTCTTAACCAAGTTAGTATAGTTAAAAAATGAAAAACTTCGTTTGAGGGTCCAATGTTAGAAATACTCTTCCGATTGGCCTCCGGTTTGTTCCAGCACGGTCAAGCCGATGAGTGTGACTTGTGGAAAGACGGAGTTCAATCAGACTCCCGATTTGACCTCGACGCTCCAAGTCGTCTTAACCAAGTTAGTTTGGTTAAAAAATGAAAAACTTCGGTTTGAGGGTCCGATGTTAGAAATACTCTTCGATTGGCCTCCGGTTTGTTCCAGCACGGTCGGGCCGATGAGTGTGACTTGTGGAAACTGACATAGTTCAATTCGGACTCCCGGTTTGACCGCGACGCGCCAAGTCGTCTTAACCAAGTTAGTTTAGTTAAAAACTGAAGAACTTCGGTTTCAGGGTCCAAAATTAGAAATACTCATCTAATTGGCCTCCGGTTTGTTCCAGCACGGTCGGGTCGATGAGTGTGACTTGTGGAAACTGACGGAGTTCAATTCGGACTCTGGTTTGACCTCGACGCTCCAAGTCGTCTTAACCAAGTTAGTTTAGTTAAAAAATGAAAAACTTCGGTTTGAGGGACCAAAATTAGAAATACTCATCCGATTGGCCTCCGATTTGTTCCAGCACGGTCGGACCGATGAGTGTGACTTGTGAAAACTGACGGAGTTAACTTCGGACTCCCGGTTTGACCTCGACGCTCCAAGTCGTCTTAACCAAGTTAGTTTAGTTAAAAAATGAAAAACTTCGGTTTGAGGGACCAAAATTAGAAATACTCATCCGATTGGCCTCCGGTTTGTTCCAGCACGGTCGGGTCGATGATTGTGACTTGTGGAAACTGACGGAGTTCAATTCGGACTCCCGGTTTGACCTCGACGCTCCAAGTCCTCTTAACCAAGTTAGTTTAGTTAAAAAATGAAAAACTTCGGTTTGAGAGACCAAAATAGAATACTCATCCGATTGGCCTCCGGTTTGTTCCAGCACGGTCGGGTCGATGAGTGTGACTTGTGGAAACTGACGGAGTTCAATTCGGACTCCCGATTTGACCTCGACGCTCCAAGTCGTCTTAACCAAGTTAGTTTAGTTAAAAAATGAAATACTTCGATTTGAGGGACCAAAATTAGAAATACTCATCCGATTGTCCTCTGGTTTGTTCCAGCACGGTCGGACCGATGAATGTGACTTGTGAAAACTGACGGAGTTAACTTCGGACTCCCGGTTTGACCTCGACGCTCCAAGTCGTCTTAACCAAGTTAGTTTAGTTAAAAATGAAAAACTTCGGTTTGAGGGACCAAAATTAGAAATACTCATCCGATTGGCCTCCGGTTTGTTCCAGCACGGTCGAGCCGATGGTGTGACTTGTGAAAACTGACGGAGTTCAATTCGGACTCCCGATTTGACCTCGACGCTCCAAGTCGTCTTAACCAAGTTAGTTTAGTTAAAAAATGAAAAACTTCGGTTTGAGGGTCAAATGTTAGAAATACTCTTCCGATTGGCCTCCGGTTTGTTTCAGCACGGTCGGGCCGATGAGTGTGACTTGTGGAAACTGACATAGTTCAATTCGGACTACGGTTTGACCGCGACGCGCCAAGTCGTATTAACCAAGTTAGTTTAGTTAAAAAATGAAGAACTTCGGTTTCAGGGTCCAAAATTAGAAATACTCATCTAATTGACCTCCATTGTTTATAGTTTTATTTAATTTATGCTTCTAAAATAAGTTATTGCTTATAATAGTATTAATTTTAACTTATTATTGTTATATATGTATTGTAGGTTCCTTCATCGGGTGGAGTGGGAGGACACGAGGATGAAGACGAAGACGAGGCATCGTGATTTTCATCTCATTATTATTATTGTTGTAGACATTTTTATTATTGGTTGGCATTATATTATTGTGATGTTGTGGATATTTTTATTCTTATTGTGGACATTTATTATTCTGATGTTGGGACATTTTATATTGTTGTGTTGTGGATATTTTTATTATTGTTGATGTTGTCGACATTTTATTTTATTTGTTGTGGATATTTTTATTATTTTTGTGTTGTAGACATTTTTATTGTGGACAATTATTATTGTTGTGGATATTATTTATTTTATTTAAGTAGGTTATTTTCTTAAAATGTATATATTTTTAAAAAAATATTAAAAAATAGAGATTGATTAGGGACCGAATAGGGACTGAATATTCGGTCCCTAAATAGGGACCGAATAGGGACCGAATTATTTAGGGACCGAAATAATTCGGTCCCTATTCGGTCCCTAAAATAGGGACCGAATGGGGACCGAATAAGATCGGTCCCTATTTAGGGACCGAAATAATTCAGTCCCTATTCGGTCCCTACTAGGACTGAATTATTTCGGTCCCTAAATAGGGACCGATCTTATTCGGTCCCCATTCGGTCCCTATTTGTAGGGACCGAATAGGGACCGAATTATTTTGGTCCCTAAATAGGGACCGATCTTATTCGGTCCCTATTCGGTCCATATTTAGTGACCGAATAGGGACCGAATTTAGTCGGTCACAGATTTGTGACCAGAAGTTTTTGACCGACATATTCGGTCACTATTCGGTCCCTATTCGGTCTCTGAACTGTTTAGGGACCAAATAGAGACCGAATATTTCGGTCTCTATTTCCGTTTTTTCTTGTAGTGATGCAATCCATCTCTTATCGTCATTATCTTCTTGAGAGCCAGATGTTAAATGGTTATTAGGATTTCTTTTGGATCATGTCTCTCTTGTTTATCCCTTAAACCACTTGGAACTCATCCAAAGGGTATTATCTCCCAAAAAAGACTTTCTCACTCAGAATTATCCTCTTAAATCTGAGTTAGGATTTTCTCCCTATAAATATATATATGGTCTTTCTAGAGCTCCTAAGAAGGAGGATGCCAAGTTCATCTCGTAGAGCCATCGTCCTATAGCTCTAAACCCATCTTGTCCCTTACAAGTTAGGGACTATCCCGTTGGATATCATCCGCTCTCCCTTATTCTTTTTATCGTTTATTCTTCATGCATGCATAGATAGGCTTTCTTTCGGCTTTCTCCCTTAGATCCATTCTAAGCACAAACATACACAACCTACACTTATTACCCATAGGGTTAAAACCCACCTTGTAGATAAACTCCCTCCAAGTTTATGATTATCCCCTTATAGAAGCGTATATTACACAAAATCACGATAATCTAATGGGTTTTTTCCTTTGCTTGATCATTCTAGCAGGTAAAGGCAAGCAAGACATTAGGAGACTCTTGTTCTCTAGCCTATCAAAGAGCAAGAAAAGAAGAAAATGTAGTTTCCCAATCCATAGGCTTAATGAGTCAAAGGGGGAAGACATGTTCTGAACGCAACATTTGAAGGTGAAGCATTCTCAGGTGTGCTTTGTGGCATATCTGTTTCTTCATTTTCAAAGATAATTAGCATTTATTCATCCCTTTATCATCTTGGCAATTACTTTAATGCCTGTTATATGATCGTATTCTTTGACTTTTAGCCACATTCTTATCTAAGATAAATTCTGTGATTATAGCATACACCAGATCACTAAGAAGTTGTTGCTGGCCACCTTAAGATGGAGAGGGTGTGTGGAGGGGGGAGCCTCTTCCTATTGTTAGAGACGTGCTCCATGCAACTACCAGGTCATACCCCTGATATAATATCTCGAAAAATTCAGTAATTTAAAAATATAGATAAATTAAAAATTTATCAATTAATAAATTCAAACTAGTCAAAAGGATACGCATCATTATTGCATGCGTAAAAACCATATAAAATAACGTAAAAATAGTAGTTATACTTTAAATAATATTCTCTAATGACCCATCAAGAAATTTAGACGTAGAAAAAATCATTTAGACCAAGTTAAAGAATTTATGCGACCTATTAGCGTAATTAAAGAATAAGTCGGAGAACTCATTATTTTATGAGCCAAAGTGGATTATAAATTAAAATAAATATGTGGATAGACTTTAAATAATATGGGTTGATAGCCCATTATGATAATTGGACTAATAGGCAATCTTGGCCCATGAATAAATCTTTAATAAAAAAAGTAATTAAAACCCATTAAGAACATAGGTTGTACAATTAAGCTCACATAAGTTATTAGGCCAAGAGTAAGAGCTCAAATGATGAAGGTTAGAAATAAAAATTAATTGAATAAATGTGATAAATAGATTTAAATAAGAATAAAGGGTGAATAAATAGAATTAAATCAATACCCATTAAGCTAAATTAGTAATGGATTTTACTAATGGTCTTAACATAATTATTGGGCCCAAATATGAAGAAACTCATCATGAGATGAGAGATAATTAAGCCAAATTCGGAGTTAATTAATACATAAATTAAATAAGGGCAAGATAAATACTAAAATAGGTTGTAAATATCCTAAAAAAAGAGTCCTAAGCTTACCCTAACCCCTTGGCCAAGAAATTAGGCCTCTCCTCCATCCTAAATATGAGATAAAGCTAGGAAAGAAGAGATAAATAAGGAAATTCGGAATTTAATAGAAGGGAGAGTTTTAGAATGGTAGGACTCTAATAACTAAACAAACACCCCCAATTCGGCCCTATCAACCCCTAGAATGTTTCTGGAGCTCTGGAGGGTGAGGGAGAAGGTTGTGGACGTGAGGAGCAAGGTGGAGAAGGCTAGGAGCAAGGGATTTTTCTTCTTCCTTTTCGGCATCAACCCTAGGTTTTCTTATCATCAAGCAAAGGTAGGCAATCTCTCAAATACAAATCATGTAAATTTTACCCTAGGTAGCCCCATGTTCCTCTTTGAAAGCCCCCTATTTCGCTATTTTTCGTTCATTCAAAAGGGCGAATTAAATGTTTGAAGCCTTGTCATCATCTTGTAACCGAACCCTAAAGATTGTCTTCAATCCATGCTTGTACTCGATCTCATGCTGTGAAATTATTCTCATAAATTACTTGTTACTAGCTTTCAAACGCCCCTATTTGCCCTAATTTGTATCTTGTATTCATTGCCAATTAAATCAATGTTTCTCGACTGTACATGTTTAGGTTACCGAAGATCAACCTATTCAAAGCATGCCTTACCCATATTTGTTTTCTAATTAAACATGTTCACTGTTTGATCTCCATGTTCTTTTGATTAAAACTGGAATCATGATTTTGGATCATCATGTGATCTTATATCGATTTTAGAAGAGCTCGGTATTATGCTTTGGAGGGAAGGACCAAAACTCAAAGGGCAAAACGCCTTTTTCTGGGTCGGGGCCGCACCTCTGAAGTCGCGACGGCTGACCCGTCGTGACCTCAGAGGGGTCATGGTTGGCCGAACCGTCGCGACATGAACGCAACGGCCCGCGCCGATGCGTTCTCTCCCCTGAACCGGGCCAGGCCGGCTGGTTCGTCTGTCGCGCCCGGAACCCTTGTCGCGACCTGAAAGCGATGGTTAGGCCCGTCGTGACATGACTGTCAATGTGTCAGTCAACCCTATCGTGATCTGAATGCGACAGTAGCTGACGTCGCAACCTTACCATTGCGACCAGAACCAGAATTTACACATATATCCCTGCAATTAATGTCATTTTAACCCTGTTTAACCCTAATTAAAGTGTTGTCATGACTATTAATAGTTTTTTCATTAATAATGAGTAATATTGACATGAAATCAATTAATTAAAGAGCTATGTGCACAATCTTACTTGTTCTCATGATTTCTTTACACTTGCACACACTTAACATTAATGTTTACCATTGACCCTATTAACTTACTCAATAATGTATCTAGTAATTAAGTGAATTAATTACTAAATTCCCTATTTTGTTAAATGACACTGTCTTCGTTTTATTCACGTGCTTTGTACACCGTTATCGCGTCCCTCTGCCTTCGAGCACTTGAGGCAAGACGGACAACGTTTCGTACACACTTTTTCTTGGCATGGACCACCTCTCCATCGGGAATACTCTCGACTGGCCAGGGACTCCTTTCAAGACTTCCGTAAGTCTTCTTGGCTTTGGCACACGTCCATTGCCGACGAGCTGGTGTACCCTTAACACCCTTTACACCTTTAGGGATCAATACGATCCAAACGGCCTTAGTGTGTTCACTCTTACTTTGGGATCACGCCAGACTATCTAGCCAGTGTTCATAGCGCGGCTAATGGGCGGATGTGACTTCTACCTGATTACGGTACCCGACCTAGTGCCGTTCAACTGTGACTATCGTCGGTTTAACGTTGTTTTACGATTATACCCCTATCTCATCTACTATCATTGTACTCTCATCTATTCAAGTTCGCTCTACTATCTCGTCTATTCATCTAGTACTCTCTTGAGACTCTTGAACTGTTGAGGTTCCTATTGTATTATACTATTTTTGACTGTCTAGTGCTATAATATGGGTCTTGTGACTCTACTGACTTGAATGCATACTGTTGAGGGCACGGAGAGTGTCCGAGGGGCTCCAATCTAGTCCTGGGGGCAGAGAGCCACCCGAAAATTCCTGCAGGGGCTAATGACGGTGTCTGCATTTGCACCGGTTCTGACTGACTGTTCTGAGTTGGCTAGACATCTGACTGTTATACTGTACTGTTAGTCTGATTAGTTCAGACATACTGTGTTATTACTGCGCTATCACTGACTATCTTGTTATACGATATCTCGTTATATGGCCAATCCTTTATCATTCTAGTTTGTAATATTCTTGTTGAATGTATTATCGACTCTTGTTATCGTGTGCTATTACTCTCTTGACTATATTGATCGTTTTCTCTAGTTAACCTGCTTACAGGATATTAATCACTTAAAGCATGCTTGTTTACATGAGATATTAAGTCCTACTGAGTGTTATCGCTCACCTGTGCTATGTTGTATGTGTTTTCAGGTAAGTCCATGATGACCCGACACACACCAACGGGAATGGATTGGAGTGATGAGCGACCTGGAGTCATAGCGACGGAATGACTTTAGTACCATAGATTTTAGTTAGATATTTGCTTAGTTATCTTTCCAATGTAATGAAGTTTTTGAGCCCTATGTTTTGGCTCTGAATTAGTGGTTGTAATAGTTTAGATGAATCAATAAAATGAAGGTTTATTGTAATTATTGTTCATTAGATGCTCTGATGTTTGCGATTGAATGCGTAATTTACGTTACCATACACGTTGTTCATGCCTCCCCGATTATCCGCTGCTAAATTGGCGAGGCATGACACATGACGTGGTATGAATAGGTTAGGAGGCCGAAGTGAAGCGCCCTACGGCCTGGAGAGGGAGGCCATATCATGGCCTAGTAGGACCGAGGACTCGATACTAGCAGATATCAAGCCATCCAAGAATAGTGAATCTAGAGATTGAGGAGTACTCGGGGTCTTGATGGGCCAAACCCACACCGTCTTCTCCTTGCATGGGCTGCTACTAGAGGGCCGGGCCAGGGATGGTCCCCGCCCCATTCTCTCGTGATGGTGGGTTGGACAAAGGGCCTTAATGGGCCGATCCGATTTTCCTCACCTCAGTTTCAATTAGAGATCCCTTTTGATCAATGCTTAAATGACTCTAACTGGAGATGTTTTTAAAAGACAAATCTTGATCCCATGGATATCCAATAATGAGGTTTGTTTCTGATTAAACAAATGAGATAAGTACAGGTAGTCTTTCTCAAAGAAAAATGTTGACCAATTGAGTTTTAAGTTTCATAATGATATTATCCTCTCGAGTCTTTTCTTGCATATCTTTCCACCTTCCGCTAAAGCATAATTCAAAATTATACTGTAATTTAATTGGTCTGCCCGGGTTAGAATATGTGCAGAGAATGAAGAGGGATTATATCTTTGTTCCAAATAATTTATGATCTCATTTGCATGTTTAATTCCAATATTAAATGATCAAGTGTCACGAAGATGTACTTAATTTTTTAAAATTATTTTTTATGTTTCATATATTAAACTACAATTTTTTTTGACATGGTAGATTTGGAGGACGAGTCAATATCTCTCCTAACTAATATGCATGGCATGAAGTCTAAAGGGCCAAGTCTCGATCATAAGTTTGACAAGCCCACCCACAACGACTAATAGTTAAGAAATATATATATATATATATATATATATATATATATATATATATAATGATCCCTACATATAACTCGCGCAAGTTTTGACATAGTGATAACATGATATAATAAACAAGTGGTATCAGAATGATATTGCAGATTCAATATCTAAGTGTATCACGAAGAGAGATGTTAGTATAATAAGTCAGGAGGGCTGAGTCAGTATTTCTCTTTACTAGAGGTGCATTGTCACGTCCTAATAAAATTGCATTATCAGAAATGACAGATTATACATGCAAATAACGAAAGGTATATTTATAACCAAACTCGGTTCGCATAACTTATACACGATACTCCTCATTACAGTCTAAATGAGGATAAACAAAAGTAGATTGTATCTTTAATTACCATTCTCCTTTTATCTACAAAGAAAGCAAAAACTAATAGCTTTGATCGGCATAGGATTATCCGCTCAGCACACAAATTCCCTTAAGCATCAACTCCATCTGATCACCTGAAAATGTTAAATTTAATGAGCTAACTAGCCAGTAGAACTCAATTCTTTAAATCAAAGATGTTAGATGATTATAATCAAAGATAGAAACAAGGGTGGATCACTGACATGAAGTTCAAGATAACGAACAAGTATGAATAATCAAGATACACAAATTCACATGAGTGCTTTCAGAAGCAAGAGTATTTCTCGCAAGAGGATACTTAAATTCAGAAATAGATCGTTCTCATACACAAGCATGATATGAGACTAATCAAACTAATGATGCATGCCAACATCCAGAAATTCTCAACGTCCCCCGCGGCCAGTGACAAATTCGGGCGCTCTCCCCAGGACTGAACCAGCCCTTATTTGCTGGCATAATTATCAAACGATCGAGACTCATATATTGTCATCTTCACACACTCATTCATGCACTAGATCAAGATACAAGATTATAGCTTGCATACAAAAATTTGGGAACTAACCCCTTTAGGAATTCAAGTAACGCAAATTCACGAAGTCAATATGCTCGGAACTTTGGAGTGAAAGTTAAGTATAAGGGATAAGCTTGACTGATTTAATAGGTGTTTAGAGTGGTAAAAAATCTATGAATGAATGAACATTTGATGGAATCAATGGGTGTGATTTCGATCACAAAACAAGTCAAAACAAGTGCAGAAATTTCTGGGCTGAAGGTGGCCTGTCGACAGACAAGGTCTTGCTGTCGACGGGGCTTTTCCAGAAGCTTTTCTCTCTGACTGTCTGTGGCTATCGACAGACAAGGAGGTTGCTGTCGACAGCCAGCACGGTATCATTTTCTGGGTTCTGGATAGAAGCCCTGTCGACAGGGCAATGCTCGGCTGTCGACAGGTGCAGTGTAAACTTACAAAAAATGGTTAACGAATCAACCAGAAATGATACTAATAAACCACCATCATACCAACATATTAGGACCTTATAAGGTATGATTTCAGCCTCAAACATGAAGCTAATCATGACAAGAAAATGAAAGAGTAAGTCATGTAATGTGATCTATATAAATAGTCAAGATCTGAAATTGCAATCTACGTGATCTCAGGATAGCACAAAAAGATAGAATGGTAAGGAAGAATGCCATTGTCTTCATGGTCAATTACCAAGTCATAGATGATGAATACATGAACCTTATCATGGAGGAAATCTATGAATCTGAAGGTCAATAACTCAGGAGAATTGATCACTCCACTAGCTATACTACACTAAGTTATGGAAGCAAGAAGAACAAGAATGAGAATGGATTTCTAAAACTCATACTAAGATAAATTGTAAAGAATAGATACATGATTATCACAAGATACCTCACACACCTAAGGCATTAACAAGTGATCAAACTCTTAAACTAAAGAAGATGTCAAGAGTGTGTGGAAGGAAGGTTACAAGAAGAGAATTCTACCAGTACATAAGATTATATTCAAAGTCGTGAGTTTGTGATTAGCAACAATATGAACTCAATGGTAACGAATTAATCAAGGAAGCTACTAAATCCATATTCACATGAAGTCAGTCAAGTAGCTTGGATTTCAAGACTAATAAGGAAGGAGAAATAGAAGATGGTGATCAAAAGATTGAATCCTACCTGTTGAAGGAGGTAAAGAAGATAATCACAAAGAGATGAGTAATCAGATGTAGCTTGGAACAATAGCTTTAGCTTCAAGATAACTCTCAGATGTTCCTTAGCAACAGTTCAATCAGAACCTTGCAGAGGTAAGATGCTGAATAGGAAAGAGAGAGAAAGAACATGTCTCCCTCGAAATGGCCTCTCCACCAGATTCTACTCAGAAAACCTCTCACTCCTAAAGTGCTTCAAGCTATGGTAGAAAAGAACAAGGAATGCAAGAAGTGGAACCTATCTACGATGGCCCTTGGGGTCCTTTTATAAGCAAGGAGCCTTCCATGCATGTGACACGAAAGCTCACCCATGTGTCACCGTAAAAGTGAAAGGCTTTTACCAGGGGACACGGGTAGCATGCAAGTTTCCTGGGTAGGACACCTCAGGTAAGTGGTTATGAGGTTTTACCCCAAGTGTGCCTTCCAACAAGCTTACACGTAAGCTTCCAGAAGATCCAAAGAAATGCAAACCGTAAATACTCAATAAATCAACTGGTCCAATGTTTGCTAGGCAAACACATTTAAATGGTTTACTTTTGTCATGAAATTTTTAACCATAGGTTAATAGAATGGTTTTACAAATTTTAGTAATTTTAGTTTAATTTTTAGATTTTATTTTGTAGTAGGTGAAAAATTAACCGAAAAATAGTCACGTCGATTGTACGTGAAATCCGTACGTCGAAAAAATTCATAAATTACATAATAAATTTCTCCACATTTCTGGAATTTATGATGTTCTCAGATTTTATTTTGAAGTCGTTTTTAGAAGCGCCTGTGGAGGCACGCATTTCGATGCACGTCACTGGGGTAATGTTCGTTACCACAGCCGTACTTACATGTCAATATTTCAATTTATGATATCGTTAAGGTATTATAACTGAATTATATCCTTGTTTTGGAATAAATATAATAATATAAATTTGGGGTATTACATGCATGACATGAGATTTGGAAGAGTTAAATCACGAGATCTAACAAGTCTATTTTAGTGATATTGATAATCAAGTTAGATGAAAAGATGATAATTTCTACACAACTCAAATTTTGCTTAATGGTACTAATCTGACAACAAATTTGCATCTCATTCCTTGGATTTAGCATTTGAAACTATTTTAGAGTAAGATTCGGACAATCACAGATGAGGATATACTAACATTGAGTTCTATATCAACTTGTCGGCAAAGGGACTGGATCAATCCCTGGCTGTTGTTGGGTATCATATGCTCCAACTTTGTTGCACCTTTCTCCCTTATCAAGACATGCCCGTTCACATCACATTTTCGTAGGACCATAAAAAAGAGACTCAAATGTAATAGTGAAAGGGAGCAATTGTTGATATATCGATATTGAGAAATCAGTAAAACATGTCTCAATATTGTGATTTACAAAAGGAACCCAAACCTTTCATGCCAACGTGAAGGTAGGAGAAACCAAATTATAGCTCATCAAGCACCTAGCTAAATATAAAGAGGAGAGAAGGGGGCAACTTGAACAGTACTGCCGGCCAAGGCTTGAACACACCACAACCATATATATATATGTAGATCATACTCGAAGCATGCCAACCAATTAGATCCTTCAAGACTCTATATAAGCCATAGATAAAACGCAAAATCTATAAACAAGAGGATCCTCACATGGTTTTATCATGCCCTACGTACACCCACAAGAAGAGATGGCCGTGTGGGTATAAGATTATATATACATATATAGAGAGAGAGAGTAGTGTTATGATATGGTGGCGCGATCCTTCATATCATAACACACTATTGTTGGATTTTGAGATTAAAAAAGAAAAATTTTTGGCATGTGTCTGTTGCGCACGCTTGTGACTCGCTTAGGGCACTGCCACTCGTTGGATGAGAATCAACGGACAGCAATGCGGTACGGCGGGGCCGCACCCAAAAATTCTGCCGCATCTTAAACTTTATATATATATATATATATATATATATATATATATTATATATATATATATATATATATATATAAGAGGTTGCCTAGGGTGATCAATCAGATGTTGAACTGGTAGCAAAATTAGCATTTTTTTATGATGTTATATGTTTTTTCCATGCCTTTCCTTGACAATCCCATGTACTTCTTAATCTAGGCTTGAGACCCCATGCATGAAGATGGAAATGGGTGAAGAATTTAATTATGTATATAAAAGAATGGGCATTAATTCTTATTCTTCATTCTGTGCTGATACCATCTCCTGATTTGAGCAGTGGCCGAAGGTCAAAAAAGGAAGTCTAGAATGTTGGTGGCTCAAACTGCAGACAATATTTGCTGGGGAGCTTCTTGTCTTCTCAGTATCTCAAAAATGTCCTCTCCTTCCCTTGAAAAGGAGCTACCCTAGACCAAAACTCGTCTTGCTCAGAGGGGGAAAATCATGGTTTTATTTTTACCATAAATTGGTCTAGAGATACCACTGATTATTGGGTTGAGCATATGTAGGTGACTGCCTTGACCATGATGCATGACTTGGTCTTCCATGCATTGACGATCGAGGACCCACCTTGGTCTTGTCATATCAATATATCATTCTTCGACCCCAAATTAAAACACCATTTTTTGTAGACCACCACGTCAGAGGCAACATGTAGCTAGAGGGCATGGGGAGGATGATCAGGAACTTATACATGCCAAATGGAAAGGTCATAATTAAGCGGCTCATCCATCTTGTCCCAAGTGACCCACTGTGGTTCAAAGTGGAATTCCTTTACCACATCACCCTTCCCTTACACCGCACTCAAACTTTGACTTGGACCACCTATATATGCAGCTGCTTACCCGAGAAGTCTAGAATGTTCCATGGAAAGTCAACGTCATACTCAAGTCACACCACACTGCTTCCCACTGGGCCAATCTCATCTCCAGTTGGCTACCAGATCTCCCAGTTGCCATTGAAGTCTAGAATGTTCTATGGAACTTTCCATGCCGCCCATCATATCGACCATTACATGTAGTCCTCTCCAAATATCTCGGCTCGTGGCTCGAGAGGGAGACAATTTCAAAGCTGGACACTCTGGGATATGGCATGGCGCGATGTGAATATAATGACTTTTACCTGCCGACTTTAGTAAACAACTACGCAAAATTATAGGCACGTAGATCTTCTTTCTTATAAGAAGTGCTTTGTTTACAGTGTGTCTATATAATACGATCAGCTATTAGACGGTCGGAAAAAAAGGAAGAAGAAAGAAAAAGAGAAATATCTCTTAATTAATGGATTGAAATTTGATATAATATTTAGAGAAGAACAAAAAGGATTAATGGTGCACGGCTCCCTTAATTAGTGCAAGAGCAAGACGATGAAGACTCTATACATGATGTGATTATTTACTTTGTTTCACTCTTCTAGCTAGCTCACGTCCTTAAGTCCGACATGAAGGTCGATATATATTCTATCACGTGCATAAATTAAGACAAACATGGAGTCCTTAGATTTCATTACACGACCGTGGTATGACAGTACTGTCATCGAGATTGGAGTTGGCACCATTCAGATCATGTTTTTAATCTTCATCTAATGTAAAACTATTCTAATATATAGTTATATATAGTTAATGAATGCATAAACGGAATCACATACTAATTAGAAAGTACTTGTGCAATTTGAGTGCGCCAATTGTAAGAGTGATCCTGTCCCCCTGGCCTCGCATCATGGGGCTGTAAAAGGTTGGTTGCGGCTGAGGTTGGTAGATGTCCACTTACATCTACACCAAGAGGAGAAGCCGTGTGTGTGTGTGTGGTGTTCTTCCCCACGTATCTTTTTGACTTCCATGGCGAAGTGAGGTGGTGGCCTTAGGGTTTCTGCACCAGCAGCACGCCTGTGCATCCATCCCAGTGGCTGGGCATGCAACAAGGCCGGCCGCGTGCAGAGACAGGAGCTTTAGGATCGATGAAGGGGGAAGTTTGCGCAGGGGTGGGTTACAGGGACCACAGAGCTAGCTAGCTCCCCGGAAAGACATGGTGTGGCTTCCATGTCTTGTAGTGCTACTGGGTCTCTTCATGCCTCATTGCTTCCTTGACTGCCACCACCCTTGTTTAGCAGATATCTCCATTATTCTCTTTCATCTTCTAAGTCCCTTTTGCTCCTTTTGCATGTCCTGCAAGAGGCGCTGTTTGAGCGGGGCTCATTAATGACATGTATCTCCAGGTATATATCACCACATATTTAGTTTTGGAAGTGCAAGTTCTTGTGAGCTTCATGCTTAGGAAATTAGATTGTGTTAATCACGATGAGAAGACAAATAGGTCTATAAGCTTGTTTAATTTCTATACATAAGAAGATGAATCTCCCTAGCAACTTATGGTCGACTGAGTTGGATATGCTAATATATACTGTATATTTGCTTCTATAGTTCTTGTATAAATCCCCCGCCCCGCCCTGAATTGTGGTTTTATGGAGTGTTGTTTGTTGGGAAATATCCCATGCATGGATGATTCCAAAATGGGCCCATCTTTATATAATGTAGTCTCTATTCTCTCAATGCCTAATTAAGTTTTCAAGATGATCTTTACATGATATGATCAAAACAAGTCATATTATCCCGACTATATATGTATGGGTCCCAAGTTTTTTTTTTTTTGGTAGGTAAATTGAGAAGGGGATGAAAATTGTGAGGGAAGAGTGTGGGTTCGAACCCACGCCCTCTCGCCTCCTCCCCTCCTTTTGGCAGGGAAGAAGCCACTGCGCTAAGCACAACTCTCTATGGGTCCCAAGTTATATATCTTATTAAGATCCATTGATCCTTGACCTATAATGTACTTTCTATTCCTTCAATATCTACCTAAATTTTGAAGGTGACTAGCTCGCACATTGTAATTGCTATCCGAATCTGTTGGAATATGGTAGGGGAGCAGGTGTTGAGTGTTGGTAAAAGCCTTCACGACTCACTTTATGTCGCTATTAATTTTCCACATCTTCGTTTACTAACTTCTGGTTCAATAACTTAGATTTAGAGTCGGCCATTGTCATATATATGTCCTAAATTAATCTTATATATGTATATAAAGAAACATCTGACTATCTGATTATTATAATGAACTGTGACCAGAACAACACAATACGATACAGGTTGATGTGACATTAAAGTTAATTTGACGGCTACTGAGCAAAGTGTCGAAGGACGCCCACAGACGAGCTTATCATGATCAGAGGCAGTTGAGCCCGTTACATTATATATAACACATCGCCAACGCCAGCATGTAAATTAAAAGGTACCCTTAGGATCTAATGTTTCACAATGTGAAGACATCACAATATATCTCGTATAGAATACCAATCATTCATGTTGCTACTTATCGCACTCGTATCACAGCATCATATATATTATAAAGTAGTGATTTCCTATAGTTTAGGAAAGAATAATGGCCATAGCAACATTACAACGTGACAATATGAGAAAGTTTTTTCGAGATTATGTCTCAGGAAGTAATGATCGATGAACTGAAATATTAAGATGTCACAATTTTTGTCACTCTTAAAAAGTGTATATCACCATCTCTATGAAGTTGCTGCTCATACAAACGTTACTAATAAACTTATATATGTGGTTTTTTTGTTTTTTGGTCGGTGATAAATTAGATGTGTGACACCATGCACAGCGTATCTCGTGAATAACAATGGCTTATTTCTTATTGGGTGCACTCGTCATCCTTATTGCAGTAATATTCGTTTTTTATGCTGTTCGCTTATAACTATATATAAATAATTACTCCCCGACAGCTGTTTCAGAACTACTGCTACGTGTATATACTTGTTGTTTCTACTGTGATATGGTGTCAATGTTGCAAACCCTTAGGACAGATGCCCGGACGCGGTTCGGACCAAAATATATCGGATCCGGCCCAATCCTAGTCAAAACGTCAATCCACAATTGGCTCCCTCCTCGATCACACTAATTTCCTTTTTCCAAAGACGAGGAAAATAAAATTAATATTTCTAATATGCTTTAGATAATATATACGATCACATTCAAGGGCAGAAATCCACCAATATTATTCATCATCACCGTCGAGCAAAAGAAGCACAAGAATCAAACTCTATGGTAAATATTCCCTTTGAGGCCGGAATGTTGAATGTGAGGAGGCCTTTGTATGCATCTGAACATACGCACATATGATAAAACGTACGGGAACTGTTAAAAAGGGAATCCTCTAAACTCAAGAAAGAATGTTTTTACATGTCTTCTTACGTCCAATAAATCACGAGATTACTTGGTTAGTATCAGTATCTTTTCATGTTTGAAATGAGCGTATTGTAAGACAGTTTATAATAAAATTGATGTGGATCATAAGAAAGTAATCCCATTAGTTTAAAGCATCCGACTAGGCCTTTCTCTCTCTTTTTCAGCTGATCTAGAATTACTTTTTACAATCCACATCAGTTTAGTATATTGCAAGATATGTCTTACAATAAACATTTACTTTCTTTTTGGTATTATCAAATGTTGCTGCACTACGAACAAGGTTTATTCTGCACAGACATCTGGTGACACAGTACTAGAGCATGCAGGTAATGTTGAAATTCGAGAAGTATATTACAGGAGCAGACAAATTCAATCTGATCAATATGGTTAAAATTAGATGACAGTAAATCGAATGTATGTAAATTTGAGAGTCGAAGTGCGGTGTCGCTTTCTTTGAAGTCGTTTCGCCCCTACTACGGTGCAATAGGATGATAGCGAACTCCTTCCAAGATACGACGATCTAACATCACTACAACGCGAATGTGCACTCCAAATCGCACCGACGGACGAAAACTTTTTAGACCAATCGTTAGTTCTAAATCGCCACTGTGGAGAGGACATGGGAAGAACACTGCCGCAAGAGGGAAAAAAACACAGAAGTAAAAACTAGAGAGAGACATGTCCTTTCTCTCCATTCCATACCTATTGCGGTAACACCCCCATTAAGGGTGGGCGACCGTTCGGTTTTCAAAACGGGTAAGGAATCCAAGATGAAGTCAAACGATCGGTCAACAGTCAAAAAGTAAAATAAAAAAAGCCATGTAAGCAGTCAGCTAGACCTCTACACTCGCGTCACGCCATAGCCACGGCTACGACTACGGCTACGGCAAAGTAAGTCGCGCATGTGTGAAATAAGACCCAAAACCCACAAGTTCAAATGGGTCCTCCTCCATAACTCTCCCTAGAGATCACATCTCTAAAAAAAAAGATGCAATCATATAAAAGAAATGAATTTTTTCTCAACTTCCAATATGAGATAAATTTAATATTGGAGAGCCAAGAACGTTCTTTATAAAGTTCACCAAATCAAATGAAATCAATAATAATTTTTAAATTTAACAATAAATATTCCAACAGGTAAAGCTATTTCTGCGTACTTATGTGAGATGTTTGGCAAATTGATAGACCTAAGACACCAGTATTTAAACGCTTACACATGTATGTATATATATATTATGGGGCTGATATATGTCAAATTTTCTATTATTGTCCCCTTGCAAATCGCCAACGTCAACTTGTTTGATGGCCCAACGTCCACGTAAACCAAACCATTCACAGGGGGATCAGCCCACCTGATCCAGGCCCATTGGGGCAAAATCCATAATCCCAAGTGGCTGATACGAGTTTCTATAAAATCAGAAAACTAACGTCCGCTTTGACATCCAAGGATAGCATAGCATCATTATTCTTTTTTTCTGTGGGTTAAAAATTTATCTATAGATAATTTAATCAGTACTCGAAAAGGATAGGTTTGACTTAATCATCTTTATTCATGAATATCAAAAGCATCTCTATGGTTCCTCTATCCACTCTGTTACACTAAAATAGCTTTCTCCTCCTAATTATATCTACTTATCCACCTTATCAAAATGATTTTAAGAGTCGTCGTTTGATATTACGATAGATCGAAAATAAATTAAAAATAGTTTTAAAATTTTAAAAATATTTATATTCTATTTCTAATCTATTTTGATATCAAACATGATCTAAAAAGTGATTTGCAATTTTAGCGTTGATACTCCATGATAAAATTGTGGTTCATAGGCATACTCACGATATGTCTGCATGTGTGTTCATTATTTCCTAATTATATTTTATTTATACAACGTACGTACGTTTTGGATTTGTTGGAGTCAGCAGCGGCAGACTTGGTCATTGGCAGCTCACTGTGCTAATTCAAGTCACAAGCTCACTGCATGTCCTAATCATCAAATTCGAAGATGGAATGTGGTCGATCTTCTAGTAGTTAGTAGTTATTTCTTTCTTTTGAGAGCCTTCCATGCATGGTTGAAATCAAGTAGACTGTAGTAAACAACACTGCCCGCCAAGTGCGCCTTGATCAGCGAGGGGCATTTCGTTGTCCAAAGCCGAATTATCAATTACTAAAAACTTGGATGCATTTTTTTTCTTCTCAATCTTCAACTTTGTTCAGAATTGAAAAGAAAAAAAAAAAGACGCACGCCTGATGGAAG
>JACBKR010002019.1:0-30613 GCA_014218235.1 Colocasia esculenta | reverse complement strand
TCCTTGATACTCATTTGATGATAGCTAGATCGAAGATCGATCTTAAGAATATTGAGCTCCAGATATTTGGTCGAACTGTTCATCGGACCGAGGCAATGGATACTTATCTTGATGGTTAGCTGATTGAGTTGACGATAGTCGATGCATAGTCTCATCGATGCATCTTTCTTCTTAACGAATAGCACAGTGCTCCCGATGGGGAAGTACTTGGTTTGATGAACCCCTTCTCTATGCTCCATCAATTCGCACCTTCAATTCTTTTAGCTCGGTAGGTGGCATCCGGTACGGTTGACGTGATACCGGGGCAGCTTAGGGATCAACTCAATGGCGAAGTTGACATCACGTTCCGGGGGAATCCCTGGAGATCTTCGGGAAATACATGGGGTAATCCTGGACTATGTGGGTGTTTCTATCTTAGAACCTTCTTTTCAACTATTATGGCCGAGAGGAAAGCAAAGAACCTTTCCTTATCATGTTGTGGGCCTTTATGGCAGAGATGTCTCTTATGTCTAATCCCAGTGAAGGCAACTTAGGGAAATCACTAAAGGTAACTTTCCCTTTCTTACAATCGATACTTGCCCCTAAGTGGAACCCAGTCGGCTCCAAAATGACATCATAGCCTTCCATGGGCATACACACCAGTCGGCCTTTAGGTTATGGTCTCCGATCATTACATCGGAAGATGGGAAGTTTTTATTCAATTTCTCTTTCTCCTAGTGGTGTTGTGACAGAGAACTCACATCCCATAGATATAGGTTTAGCATTCAGAGTATCAGCAATGTTTTGAGATATGAATGAATGAGTTGCTCTGTATCGAATAAAACAAATGCTGAGAAGGAGAAACTAGAAGGGTACCTTCTACCATGCCCCCATCATAGTGGGTTCTTCATCATGCAGGGCTTGCAGTCTGCCCTATTTCTAAGCACGTTAGGGATCCTTTCGTGTTCCTTCAGCAGCGAGCATACGGGGATGCGGTGGTCGCGACTTCCACAGCGCAGACATGCGTTGACTTTCCTAGCATTCATCTGCTGTGTGACCTGGCTTGTCATAGTGCTTGCAGTTGCTTTTTGGAGTGGGTGTTTGGGAAAATAGCTTTGGATTTCCTTTCTTGGCTGGGTCCCTCCATTGATTGGCTTAGTAGATGATGGGCCAGACATCATTTCCCTTTTTAGGAACTTTCCTTTGATACGGTCAGTGAAGTCCGTAGCATCTTCTAGCAGCTGAGCTTTCTTTACCATCTCGGCATAGGTCTCGTATGTCGAGAGGGGCTAGTTGAGTAATGTAAACAAAACTGTCATGCCCCGACGCGGAATATCAGAACGCGAGGCAGTTGCAAATAACGGGTATAGAGCGAGAGTAGGAATCATACCATTAAACAAGAACTAAACACTAAAGCATATTCTTCTCATTAATAACTTCTAAATGTCTAGTTACAACCACTAAATATCAGAGCCATTCTGTAGGGCCTAATTACATTGAAATAAGCAAAGGACTAAACTAAAACTCTATCATAATAATAAGATGCTAGGGTACTCTGACTTCACTCTTGGTCATTCCCGTCCTCTTGAGTGTCAAGTTCATCATCGGTCTCACTTGAGAACACAACGAAAAATAACGCAGGGTTAGCGATAACGCCCAGTAGGACTTAAATCTCATGATCAAATAGGCTTTAAATGATTAATGTATTAAAAAGGCAGAGTAAAATAATGATAGAGCGAGAGAGTCAAGTAATATAAGAGATAGCATGAATAGCACGAAATTGAAATAGCACAAGCGTTCTAAATATAGCACAAGCGTCGAGTACAGCACAATAGTAGATGGCCATAGCACATAGCACAAGTATATCAATAGCACAACGAGTATAGTATAGCACTTTGATTGTCATGTAGACAACGAGATAATATAGCACTTTGATTGTCATTTAGATAGTGAGATAGATAGCACTCGAGTGTAATGCCAAAACACTCTGGTCATTTAACTCCCATGGGCAAATTGCACTTTTGGGCGCACATCCAAGGACAAGACTGGGCCCTTTAAATATTGCCAGGCATTAGTTATATTGTTGATCTTTAGACAATCAGTCAATGGCCAATATAGAGTACCAAGAAATAGACAAGAGCACTAGAGGAATAGACGAGATAGTGGAATGAACGAGAATAGACGAGTGAGTAGAGTATAGATGAGAACTAAAGGAATTGCACATGAAACGTCGAGAAAACGGGCGGTAGTAACAGTTGCACAACATGCGCGATTAGTGTTGGCAGTCAGGTGGAATTCACTACCCTTCGCTAGCCATGTTACGCACAGGTCCAGAGGTCCGGCGTGATTAAGATAAGAGCGAACTTCTAATAGCCGTTTGGATCATGTTGATCTCTAAGGGTATCATAGGGTTAGGTACAACTAGCTCGTCAACCATGTAGGAATCCATGGACAGAGGAGACTTACGGAGGCCTTGAACAAGGATTCACTAGTCTGGCAGAAGGAGTATCCGACGGAAAGTTCGTCCAAGTCAAGAAAAAGTGTGTATAGAGAAAACAAGTGCCAGACGTTCTAGAGGATTCTATAACAGTGGAGCGTCGTTAACAGTATTCCCAAAATATCGTGAGAAAATGAAGACAAGTCCTTTCAAAATAGGGAAATTTTAATATAAAATTGAGATAAATTACCAGATGTATATGAGATATTTTCATGCCAAGTTAAGCCATAATAGATGGTTCAAGCGTGTGCATATGTAAGAGAAATCATAGATAGAAAGTGGTCATGTGCATGTATTTTAAATCTCTCAAATATACATTCATTTTATAACAGATGCATTTACGGGGTGTAGACTGTTAACAAGTTATAGACACTACGACAGTTAAAGCATAACAAATCAGGGGTTTCATGCAAAATTCTGAGATCGCGACATACCCTAATAAGGGTCGCGACAGGGTCAAATCAGAACGCGACAGAGTCATACACATATCGCGACGGGTCTGTCAGATCAGGTTGTCAGATCACGACGGCAGCGCCTGTCACGTTCAGAAAGTGACAGGTACTGTGTCGCGATGGCCTTGAGAATGCGACCTATCAGGCCATTGTGTTCTCAGGTCCTGCACTTGAGTCTGAGCGGGAAAAAGGGCAGCACCTTGGATTACGGTCCAGGTTGCCCTATTTTGATAATTCATAACTAAATGTACAGTTGATAAAAATCATGAAACCAGTTTTAAATGAATCCAGATATGCAAGAGTACTTACAGTAATTAGGAATTGAAAACATACATAGTTTCGACATGCTTTAGTCATGAGTATTCAAGAAGAATAGGGAACAGTGAATAGTCGAGGTAAGAGAATTAATTCGTGAGGTAGGGTGGATGAAAATTAGGGCTTCAGGGGTGAAAGATTCCAAACAATCATCAGTATCACCAGTAAAAATTTCGTGGCATGGGATAGAGTATTCAAGAAGATAAAAATTTAACATGATGGGTCGGAGTCAAGGGGATTACAGAACTTCAAAAATGAAACATAAAGATTGGGTGAATGAAAATTTATGAAATGAAAGGAGCTCTGTTCCTGATGCTTGGAACAATCTACAGAGACGTTTAATTAGGTTTTGCTCGTGACAATGCCTACCATTGATTCGTTTTCCTCTTCTAGGGCTAGAACTTGAAGAACACTGGTTGAGAGCTTGAGCAGCCTTCTCCCCAGGAGTTCTCTTCCTCCTGGTTCCTATCCACGTCCAGCAACCCTTCGCAATGAGCTAGGGCCAGCCATGGGGGATTTAGGAGAGTATTAAGCTTCCTCCCTTTCTATTTCCTTATAGGACTCTAACTCCTATTAATCTAGGATTTCCCATTTTCTCTCCTCTTTGTAAGCTTTCCACCTATTTGGGTTAGGATGTGAGCTAAATTCGTGGCCAAGCTATTACGGTAGGGTTAGGAATCTAAATCCAACCCAAATCACTTATTTTAATGATCTATTACCCCTTTCTTATTTATGTAATATTTAAGTATGAATTTAGGGTATTTCCCTATATTCCCTTTTAAAAATCCCTATTTTGGCCCAATAAATTTTTGTGGGTCTATTAACAAAGCCCATTACTCCTTTTTGTTTAATGTGTTTTATTTAATTCTCTTTCTTTGATTTTATAATTAATTTAATTAATTTCTTTTTATATTATTGCATTTTTATTTTTTAAAAAATTCAGGTTGCTACAGTGAGATTCATCTGTCAGTGCATCATTGATTGTCCTACGCTCAATCTGAGAAACAAATGCAGTGTAGTCATAGGGAACACTAATACCTCTTGTTCTTATCCTGGCTTGAGGATCACCTATAATATTTTCTCTTGGATAATCTATGTGATACCTTAATTCTATAGGTAGTCTTTCATGTGCTTCTTGTTATTGTTGAAGTTCTTCTATTGGTGGATCTTCCTTGTCTTCCTCTTTTTCTTCAAGAGAGGTCTATTCCAGATCCCTGCACAATTCTTCAACAACATCTCTTCTTCTTTTATTTCTTAATAGAAGGGTTAATTTCATGAAATAAACATGAACTGACTGTCCTATAGTTAAAGTTCTTATGTTGAATACTTTGTATCTTTTAGGTTTTGAAATATATCCTAGTAGAAAGCCTTCATCACTTTTAGCATCAAATTTTCTTAAATTATTTTTACCATTATTCAAAATGAAACACTTATAACCAAGGGTCGAAGGTGACTGATGTTTGACTTTTTCTCCTTATATAGCTCTTAAGGGTCTTCTTCAGAATTCGTTTGATCATGTACCTTTGATGATGTAGCAGGCTGTGTTGACTGCCTCTGCCCAAAAGTATCTTGGTAAATTATATTCTGTAAGCAATGTTCTAGCCATATCCAGCAGTATTCTATTTTTTTCTTTCTACTACTCTATTTTGTTGAGGTGTTCTTGGTGCAGAGAAGTTGTGTTCTATGCCATTTCTTCATAGAATCTGACAAACTCTTCATTCTTGAATTCTCCACCATGATCAGATCTAATAATGATTATCTGATATTCTATTCTTCTATACAAAATTGCTGAAAATGTTTTATTTGGCTTCCAAAAATGATACGCAAGTATATCTTGAATAATCATCCACAATTACATCACCGTATTCCTTTCCTGAAAGACTTATTGTTCTTATAAGTCCAAACAAATCCATGTGAATAAGCTCCAATGGTTTGGAGGTAGTCACCAATGTCTTGGACTGAAATGATGTTTTTGTTTGCTTTCCTTTTGCACAAGCTGTACAGATTCCAGATTTCTTCATTTTCAGCTTTGAAGACCTTCAACTAGATCATGTTGATTAATTTCTTGATCACTGAAGTGCTGCATGTCCTAGTCTTCTATGCCATAAATCAGTCTCTTCATTTTAGTAGTTTCAAGGCACAAATCTACTTCTTTCAGCTCTGCTTGTTGTAAGGTATACAAATTCTTAACACTTTGAGCTTCAAAGACTATTTTCCATCTTTTTGAATAATGCATTTGTCATTCTGAAACTTTACTCAGTGACCTTTGTCACAAAGTTGACTGATACTAATGAGATTGTCCTTTAATCTTCAACATACATCATCGTCTATTAAATCTTTTCGTTTGTTCCTACTGTTCCACATTCTAACACTCTTCCTTTTCAATTATCACCATAAGTGACTTGACCAATTTCATTTCTGAACATGTAAATAATTTTTTGTCACCTATCATATGCCTTGAGCACCCACTGTCAAAATACCATTTGGATGCTCTTAGCCATCCTTGCAAATAAAATTAAGTTGAGATTTTTAGGCATCCTTGATAGTTAGTTTTTAGAATCCAACGCAAATGTCTAGTAGTGCAAGTGCTAATTGGTGTCCTAATTGATACAATAACTACAACATAGATCATATGCATTCTCTAAATTTATAGTGTTACTAGTTTTCTATTTTTGTCTGTAAGCATACTGATTAACCCTTTTTAGTTTTTTAATTATTTTTTCTTTTACAAATTTAAGGGTTGGATATTTTTCAAGATACACAATTTCTTCTACATTATTAGAGGTGTATAGCCTACTCCATATTTTCTTTTTACCTGTTCTAGCACCTTTAAGTTTTACAACTAAAATGTCTTACAATTTGTAATTCTGTCTATGGCAACTTTTAAAAGTTATTTTCTTCTCTTAATTTTCTTCATCTTTCAATTCATTTCCATTTGATTTAAGTTCCATTATTTTACTATTTTTAGCCTTTAAGTCTTCACATAATAGTTTATTTGATCATTTAGTTTCAGTTAAAATTTGTCCTAATCTTTATACTTCAATTTTTAGAAAGGTGTTTGATTTTTCTTGGTTCAGTAAATTTAACTTAACTATTTCATTTGTTTGACTACTATTTTATATTTATCATACAATTCATTAAATGTATCATCTAGATTGTTGGAATCAGATTCTGAACATGAAGTAAAGGAGGTTTCAGAATTTACCTAATCTAGTCCTGCTATGAGGGCTAGATTCACTTGTTCTTCTTCTCATTCTAAACTTAAAGAGTCTGAAATTGTAGCTTCTTCATTATCCCATGCTACTGCCATTGCTTTTTTTTATCTTCTGAACGTTTTCTCATTTCCTTTCTGTTTCATATCTTTCAGCTGGATCTTTCTTTTTCAGCGAGGACATTCTGATTTGAAGTGTCCTGGCTGATTGCATTTGTAACATACTATCTCCTTTTTCTTATCCTTTTTGAAATATCTTTTTGAGCCGAACATCTTCTTCTTGGGAAGAATTCCCTGAAGTTTCCTGACAGTAAGGCTTCATCATCACTGTCTTTAGATCTTTCTTTTGAATCTTCAGAGGAAGAAGAATATGCAACCTTCAAAGCATTTGGTATTTTCTTTTTCGATGAACTTTCTGAAAATCTTTCCATTAATTTCACGAGCCATTCGAGAACCAATTAGTTTATCTATAGAGTGTTCAGTAAGATCATGAGCTTATTCAATAGCAGTTACTTTAGGAGTCCATAATTGAGTAATGACCTGAGTATTAATTTTGTGACAGTTTCTTCATTAGAAAGAGCTTATCCTAATGAACTTAAACAACTATTATATTTGAGAATCTATTATACATTTCAGTGATATTTTCAATCGGTAGCATTTTGAACTATTCATATTAGGAAACAAGAATAGTATTCTAGTTTGCTTTTACTATATCAGTTTCTTATATGTTACTTGTAGTTTATCCCACATTTCTTTTTGTAGTTTTACATGCAAATAGTCTATTAAATTCCTTTTTAAATAATGCATAACATAAATAATTCTTAGCTTTATAGTTTAGGGACATATTCTTTTATCAGCTATAGATAGAGCAGAAGTACCATCAGCAAGTATAGTAAAATCACCTTGCTCAATTACCTGCCACAGATCAAAATCTATGCTTCGGATGAAGCATTTCATTCTCATCTTCTAGTATTGGTATTCTTCTCCATCGAAGAATGGTGGCCTTGTAACAGACTGTCCTTCATAGTTGTGAGCTCTAGCTGCCATCTCTCCTCAAATCGTTTGATTCTTCTGAGAAGACCTCGCTCTGATACCACTGTTGGATCTAGATGGAGCTTTAGATGTCATAGAGAGGGGTGAATGGGACTTCTTTGCACCTTTAAAGATTTATCTAAAAACAGATAACACTAAATATTGATCTTAGTACTTAGTGTAGTGTGTGAAACAAGTGAAATACTTGGCGGAAACAATCACATAAAGTGCAATAAATTTTATCCTAGTTCGGCACTTTCCACATGGAAGTCCAACGTCTAGTCCCCAAGAACCACTGGGGATTTCACTAACTGCCAAGAACACTGGCCTTCTCTCAACCTGAGAGATATTACGTCCCACTTGCTCCCAAGCAAGTCTTCCCTTTACCAAGGGGTAATATAACACCGAACACAGTAGGTCTTCCTCCATAAGAGGGGCACTATAGGGAAGAAAACCCATGTTGGTTACAATACTGAAAATATTACAGTATGTCTGCTCAAGAAATGAGCAGACATAGAAAATCAAAAAGAGAGACAAGTTGAAAGAGGATTGCTCTAACTCTTTCTAACTCAAAAGGTGGTGGACTGAGAAGATCTAGATTACAAATATCAATCCAAGAGAAAAGATTTCAGAATGTAGAGAGCTTGGAAGTCGAAGCTTGAAGCAGTAGGCTCTCTTCAGATCTTGTGAGCTTCTCTCTTTCTCTTTTTTGTGGAAGGTGTGGTTGTGTATGTTGTTGTGGTTCTTTTCTTTTGGTTCTCTTTGATTTGTGTTGGTATGTATTCTATTTCAAACTTCAGCTTCTATATATGAATCAGAGATTTGAGCTTCTCTTTTGAAATTGACCGTTTAAAAATAGCTGTTTGAAAGATAGTGTTGATTCTTGGATGTTGAAACCTTGAGCTTTCGGAGAGTCTCAATGGCTTCAGGCTATGCAGATAGCTTCATAGTTCTATGAGATAGCTTCATTAAATGACTGCAATTTCCATACTCATGACTGAACATAAGTGTGCTTCAGTAGGTAGCCAAATATCTGCAAGGTTAAGAAAAATGCATATACCTTTGTCCTTTCGGAGGTAGGTAAGGTAGAAATATATGTAATTTTTAAAGAACTTCAGAAAGACAGATGTTCAGAGCATTTAAGGACAGATAGGCCGTAATATAGGGAATACAAAACTTTTTCTAAAAGTAAGGAAGTTCTGACAGAAAAGAAGATGTAATAGTGAGTTCTGATAGATAACCCATACTGATTATACCTATCATAGCATTTACTGTTTAGTATTTGTCCAATAGAGATATAACTATATTCTTAACAAAGAGTAAGAGAACTCATTAAACGAATCTTTAGAATTTCAAAAAGATTTCAAACATGGGTATTTTAAATACACATTTTCCCGCCTATCAGAATGTTTGAATTCAATAGTAGAGATGAAATTTATATTGTGAGTCAAACATGAGACTTTTGTTCTTTAACAGATCCTATGGGAATAAAGATAATCTATTGAAATGATTAAGATAAAGAAGAGCAATAGATTCTGTAACAGAATAACAAATGTGTGGTTACACAAAAGTTGATGTTATTTTTCGACTTCTAAATAGTGAGAGTGAAGAATAATCAAGACAAGAACAATACTAAACTTCAACTGTTAGGAGAGTCGGAGTGAGACTGATTGGTAAAAGACTTCAACTTCTTGAAAGTCAGAGTCAATCAAGTTTGTTCAGTAATCAGTCATACTTCGAAGTGAGGCTATGCAATATTTCGACCTTACATGAGTCGGAGTGAAACTAGATCCCTTCGACTTTCGAAGAGTCAGAGTGAGCCCAGATTACTTCGACTTTAGAGGATTCAGAGTGAAGCTAGACTACTTGACTTGGAGGAGTAAGAGAGTCTAGATCACTTCGACTTTCGAGGAGTCAGAGTGAACCATATCACTTTGACTTTTGAAGAGTCAGAGTGAAGCCAGTAGTTCACAACATCGATAGCCTACTTCGACTTTCCAAGAGTTGGAGTTAGTAGTATTCAGTATACGCTGTGGACTTAGAAAAATTTTCTTATCGTGTGTGACAGTGTTGACACTCAAGTCCTGTGAGTTGACACACATATCACTAGAGATTGTATGGTATAGTACATGTATGCCTTTACTGAAACACATTAATTTTCATACAAAATAAAGTGTGGTATAATTCAATAAATTTGTTTAAAAGAATTTGTCATAGCAAAAACACAATGATCAAGTATTTGTAAAAGATAATTGCACAACAATGTTTTCTAAGTATTTTTGTTCAACAATTCTTAAGATAGTTATTCAATAGTTTTAAAAACAATTTGCTCAACATTTATGTGACATTTAAATTTGATCTATACATGCATAGCAATTTAACACTCCCACACCTCATGAAAGCATGTTAAGTCTGTGTCAATAAACCTTCCCATTCAAGACTTTGGGATTAATGTGCACGTTCTCATTTAGAATGATGAGAACGTGCATATCTAACTTAAAGTCTTGAATTGTCCCATTTTGAACAGTCTGTGAATATTTGATCGTAGTTAGGTGGTCATTTACTATGTGTTTATACTGTTTGTTGAAAATTTCAGTTGCGTCTACTCACTCCTATCTGATATACCTTATTGATTTAGAATATATTTTTAACCATTGTTAGTAAGTGTCTAAGAAACTATCTTAATCAATAAATATTTTTGGTATATCGAAGAGGTGTCGGGAGATAGTGCCAAATTTTTCATCAAACTGTATAAATACATATTAAATGTCCATCTGAGTGTGATCAAATATTCACATATGAGTAAAAAGTGATAATGAAATTAATATATCATTCCTATTCATTTTGGTTGCATTGAACGATGTGTGAAAATGGTTAGATTTACTTTTTTCTAAGTTTGAATTTTAAAGTTATTTGTATCTTAATATGGTTGAGCACAGAAAAATTGGCTTTAGACTGTTCATGGATATATCGTAGAATAGTTGATCATGTGGTTTTGTGGATTTTAGGGCTGGAGTTGAGACTTTCATTCAGTTTGCATTAGGGAATCCAAGTGCAGCAGTAGATAGAGAAGGTTTCAACTAATGCCCTCGTATAATTTGTAATATTTGAAGTGGATTTCACGATGGGAGGTTTAACGTCATTTATACAAAAAAGGGTTTGTTGAAGGTTATATGAATTGGACATGTCATGTTGAGGAACTTGTTGAACCACTCTTATATTTTACCCTTATATTTGGTGATAACAATACTTTGATTAATTAAATGTTATTAAATATATTTAAATTTATGTTTTCTTAATAAATATAAATTTATGGTACTATCGCTGTGAGATTTACACTAAAAAGCTAAATCGATGTCTATTCAACATACATCGATTTTAGTTTATAAAGTGCCACATCGACTATGTTGAAAACATGGATTCTGTTGAAAACATCGATTCCCTTAAAAACTTGGATTTCACTTAAACATCGATTCTCTTGAAAAATATACATTTCACCTAAACATCGATTCTGTTCAAACATCGATTCCCTTAAACATCGATTTCACTTAAACATCGATTTTGTTCAATCATCGATTTCACTTAAACATCGATTCCTTGAAAACATGGATTTAACTTAAACATCGATTTTGTTCAAACATAGATTTCACTTAAACATGGATTCTGTTCAAACATAGATTCACTTAAACATGGACTTCATTAGAATATGGATTCTGTTCAAACACAGATTTCAAACATAAACATGGATTTCTTTTACACTCAGATATTTCAAAATGGTTTTGGCATCTAATGAAAAGTCAAATATATTTCATTTACGTAATCTTCTATCTTTTGAGAGAAGATCTTTTTGCTTATCTCTGTAGATCTCTTCTTTCCTGTCAGACAAAAAGGGGCTTACCTACCACTTCTGAGTGACAGCAGGAAACATAGAGGTATGAGCCTTTTTGACAGAAACACTCTTAATCTAAGCACTTTCTTCTATGCTTGCAGACCTCGAAGACCACCAAGTGGCTGACAGTCAGAAGAAGAAGAATAGAAAGATCAGCAACGACTAGAAGAGTTTCAACAGATCTGTTCAACAGATCTATTTCAAAGCTGCTCATATAAAAGATGAAGCAAGGTTGTAGATTAGAATGAGAGAGCTTTCCCGAAGAACATTAAAAGAGTGTACATACAGTGAAGAACCTAAACTCAAGATACACTCAAAGGAAAGGAGAGAAAGAGCCCGTGCCCAAGAAGAAGTGCTCAAGCGTCTGAAGCCTTCAAGCTTCAAGCTCCTTCTCCTCTCTTCACTCTCTCTCTCTGTGGTCATTGTAATTCTAGGGGAGAGTCTGTTGCTGAGAGTTTCTGGGTTAAGAGTCCATTCTTTTAAAACTCTTCGCTTTGTTCTTCCTTTTCTAAAAAGATTTATGTCCAGCTGTAGGACTATATACAGTGTAGAACCTAGCTAGGGGTTTAAGTCTATCAGAACTACACTAGGGTTTGTATCAGGAGTTGGCTTCTTGACCTACAAGAGAAGTGGGCTGCCTCTTGCCCGGGAAAGAGAAGAAGACCAGCTGGGGTGCTGGGTGTTGTATTGTCCTTGAGGGGACCGTACCCTTGGATAGTAAAATCCCAAGAGATTGCTTGGGGACTGGACGTAGGACTTGCATGGGGGAAGGGCCGAACCATAATAAATTCCTTGTGTTCTTTGTGTGATTGTTTATTTGCTTCTATACTGCTACTCTCTATCACACTCAACTAACCAAACTTTCAAGTGTTAATTTTCTGTGTTTAAGTTTCTGTTTCTGATTTCAGAAAATCAATTCACCCCCCTCTAGGTTAGGTTGCTGCCGCACCAAAAGGGCCAACAAGTGGTATCAGAGCAAGGTTCTCTGGTCAATCAAAAAGATCCAACGATCTTAGAGAAGATCCATGGCAGCTCAAGGATTTGCTGAAGGTCAATCAGTCATTAGACCTCCATTCTTCGATGGAGAGGATTACCAATACTGGAAATGAGAATGGAATGCTTCATTCGAGGCACAGACTTTGATCTATGGGAGGTATATAGGTAGGTGATTTTGTTATTGTTCCTGCTGAAGGTACTACTCCCATTACAGCAGCTGATAAGAGTAAATTACCTCTAAACTTTAAAGCAAAGAACTATTTTATTGTGCTTTATTCCAAAAGAGAATTTAGTAGAGTATCTGTATGTAAATCTGTAAAAGAAATGTGGGATAAACTGCAGGTAACGTATGAGGGAACAGATAAAGTAAACAAACTAGGATAGAAATTATGTCTCACAATATGAGTAATTTAAAATTCTTTTAAACGAAAATATCACTCAGACGTATAATAGATTTTCAAGCACGTAGTTGGTCTAAGTTCTCTTGGTAAAAATCTTTCTGATGAGTAAACTGCCAGAAAATACTTAGGTCTTTAACTATTTCATGGACCCCTAAGGTCACAGGTATTGAAGAAGCCTATTATCTAACCAAGTTTTCCATTGATAAATTAATTGGCTCTCTTATGGCACATGAAATCAATATGGAGCGACTATCTGAAAGCTCTTCCAAGAAAAAACTCACTAATGCTCTTAAATTTGCATCTGCTCCTTCAACCTCTTCCTCTTCTTCTAGTTAAAAAAATATAGGTTCTGAAGACAACGATGTGGATGATGTCCTATCCAAACTTCAGATAATTCTCAAGAAGAAGAAAAATGGATCAAGAAGAATTCAAAAGAAAGAGAAAAAGGATAAAGAACCAGTCTGCTATGAATGCAGAAAACCTGGACATCTGAGACCAGACTATCCTAAACTCAAGAAGGTGGTCAGCCAGAAAAATCCAAGAAATAGCACAAGAAATTCAAAAGAAAAGCCATGGCAGTTGCTTGGGCAATGAAGAAGCCACAACTTCAGAATCATCAAGCTCAGATTCCTGATAAGAGCAAGTAAGTTAAGCCCTCAAGGTAGGACTAGATGAGGTACATCCTGACCCATCTTTGGTTCTTGCACTGATTTAGGGTCAGAGTCTGAAGACTTAGAAGAAGTCTTTAATGAACTATATGAAAACTATAAAGGTGTTGTAAAAGAATTAAAAAAATATGAAAATAACATCTCTTGCTTAGATAACACTAATTCTGATCTTAAATCCAAAATGAAATAATTAGAAAAATAATTAAAGGAAAGTAAAATAATAATTATCTCTTGAATGATTTGAGTTAGAAGAAAAATTAAAAACTCTAGCTGAAGAAATAACTTTATTTAAAAAATCAGTTAGAAAATTAACAAAAGGGAAACATCTTTAGCCCTATGCTTAAAAGGATCAAAATCTGAAATAATAAACAAGGTCTTGGATACAAACCTCTTGAAAAAGGAAAACCAGCCATAATTTTTGAAAAATATCGATTACCAAAATTTGTAAAAGAAACCAAGATGCCTCAGAAAAAGACCCCTGTAATGAACAAGCTCTATCAAAAGGAAAACGTTTCCAAAATTGTGTTCTAAACAGACATTACAAAGACAATAGGAACTACAAAACAAATTATATTCATTGTTGTTCTCATAGCAATAAATTAGGACACATAGAAAACACCTACACAACAAGACACCTAGTATGGATTCCGAAAGGATATTTTTATGCATCTAACCATCAAGGACCCAAAAAGATTTAGGTACCTACTTTTGAATAAGTTGTTTCCAGGATAGCCTTGGAGCATCAGGAACAAAGGATGCTCATGGCACTGGTGATTGCCAGCTCTCATCAAACTCATATCTGAAGAGGGAGTAGTCACTAATTTATTTTTAAATTTTAGTAGTACTAACAACTATTTGCAAGTCTCATTCAGGTGGAGTCTCTCATTCAGGGGGAGCACAGACTAAGGTGGAGTTATTCATTAATGTCAATCATTATTGAACCGTTCAACGGTAAGAAATTCACAAGAAAGGGAGAGAATGCATGGTAAGATCCTTCTATAATCACGGGATTGACGCCCCCCCTTGACACGAACAAGTACCAAATCTAGTGGTGTGTGAACATGGAATGTGATCGCCCCACTAGCAAGCTGCCTTATAAACGCCACCTAGCAAGCTGCCTTATAAATAGAAGATGAAGATGGCTAACTAACTAGGAAAAGGAGAGAGAAGGGGGGCGGACCTGGTGTCGCGGCGGCCTTAGCGGTCGCGACGTGCTGATAACGCGACGCTGATCCCAGTCGCGTTCTTGTCGCGTCGTCCTCCGCCGCCGCGTTCTCTTTGTGTGGGAGTTGTTGTAGTGTGGACCTTCTTCTCGTCTTCAGCCGGCCGGAAGGCAAGAGCTCCTCGTGGATGACGCTTGGATGCCTGCCACAAAAGAAAACAAGAAAAGGAAGCCCTATTAGAACACGTTAAACATAGTATCTATTCTAAAATGTAAGAAATGATGGGAACATAGAGTGAACGTACCTGGGAGATTTTTTAAACCCTTTGGGTATAGGAAAACGTGGGTGTGTGTTGAATTTGTTCTATCTAAGAATAACATGAAAAATGCATGCAAACGAAGGAGAAAGGGAAAGGGAGAGAGTGAGCCCCATTGGGGCGACTCCTTGGAATGGTTTCAGCTCGAAGGATCGTCTAGAAGCTTCAGGAGAATGCTGAAGTCGCCCTTCTCACGTCCCGTGCTCCATAGATGATGGAATGGGTTGCTTTGGTGGAGAGGAATGTGAGGGAAATGGATGAAAAAGGGTGGCTACAAGGCTAAGTATTTGTCAAAGGAAATTTTGGCAGCCCTTCGAGGTAACAATGAGGCTCTCCCCCGTCCTTGAGAAGGGGCCTCTCTTTATAGAGCCATGAGAGAAAATGGGTGATATTATCTGTTCAAAATGGTCCAAATTCGAAATGGGAGATAATGACCTTTTAAAATTGCAAGGGAGAGTCCAAAGGATCCTCACAAGAGTCCCTAGGGCCAAAATCTCGCCCCAAGGGGTTGAGATATTTCCTAGTGATAAAGCTGGATCAATAGGAAGATAAATAGGAGGTTGTTGCGGAGTCTGGTGCACTCAGGCATTGTCGCGGCGTATCGTGGGGTCGCGACTAGAGACACGATGGGCCGGGGCGTCGCGACAGTAAGCCCACATGCATGGATATCATGCATGGGCTGTCGCGGCGTCCAGGGCCGTCGCGACTAGAGTCGGGGCGCTACGATATGTCGCGACTAGGAAATCAAATTATTTTGCATTTATCAGTCAGTTATATAAAAGATATGAATTATAATTGCATACGGACTCTCCAAAATAATAATGGGCGGGATTTCAAGGCAATTTTAAATTGTTAATGGGCTCAATCAAGGCTAATGATGGGCTAAAGATGAGTGACCAACTAGGGGCTGACTAGGGTAACATGAAATGTGGATCAACCCATTAGTCGGAACCGGGTGTCTACAGATTGCCCCTCCTTGGCTTCCTCTTTGCAGGGTAGCGAAGCGGAAGTGGAGTGGAGTTGTTACGAAGTGACGGCGAAGCGGAAATGACGCGGAGTGGACTGAAAAGTGGGAGCCAAGTTAAAGAGACACCCGGTCTAACCAACAGGAAATTGGAATCTTTGTGAAAGCCCTGAGTCAGCTGCTCGAGCAGGAGGCCATGAAGAACAAGTCTGGGAGAAGGAGAAAAGAGGAGGACGATCAACCCCTCGATTGAGAGGTACCCTAGCCGATTGGCCTACAAGTTTCGCCTTGGAGGCACATGTGTGTGCCAGGCAGGTAACACATGACTCTGTCCTGGGAGCGGTTGCAACCAAAACGGATCAAAGGAATAGGATGAAAATTTGATAGAGAATCCAGACAGGGAAATTATTGTCATATTGACGGGAACAACTTACTCTGAGGCAAACCTTCAGATTCAGAGTGGAATTGGATTTCTTGTTTGGAAACTAGAGGATGATTGGGCATTCAACAAGGGCTCATTAAAAGTCAGGAATGAGTCAGGGAAGCTCAAAGTCCTACATGATGTATGCTGGGCTAAAATAAAAGAAATCATCAAAACAAATGCAAATAAAGGGAGAAAATAGAAAATATATCAAGGACAATATTGTTAAGCTAGATAAGGGCGGGTCAAGAGACTATCTACAACCGCAGTGCAGGCCTGAATCCATCGTCCCCAACTTAAACAACTCAACGGCCTATCCAATGATTAACTGTGTACCTAGATTATCACTGTTTTTGGTAAGGGGGAACTCAAATCTCAGAACACATTGAGAACCAGCCGGTCCTTGAAATGATATAATAAGTAGAATACCATATAGTAATGTGAAGAGTAGGGATAGAAATACTTACCTGACTTACCTGTGACGAAGTCCCTTTTTTTATGATTTTCTAATTTTTTTTTTTAGACAAGAAAACAGACAGACAGAAATAAGCACGAAATGACAATACATTCAATAAATATAAACAAAAATCACACATAATAAGCACAAACATGGAAACAACCCCTCGGGTACAGGGGCGACGCCTTAGAAAGCCGTGACCATGTCACGTCGCAGCGCTGTGTCGCGACAAGGTCGCATCAGATCGCGGCGTCGCGACTTGAACAGATCCCTGAAAATGCAGAAATCCGGGGTTAGCCTTATCCTAAGACACCTAGACTAATATCTCAATTAATCACATGATTAACATCATTTTACATGCATTTATGGTCCATTCACATGCATACCATTCAAACACATATATTTCAGATCACAAAACCTATCATGGCTGTCTAATAGTATTAAAACATGCATAATAATACCTAAACATGCTATTGATCACTAAAAATACTATTTCTTGAATAATCATTCTTAATATACCCTTAATACCTTTACAATTGAAAATAGTACTTATAGATATCAAAACAGTCCTCCTAGACCTCTCCTAGTTTTATCCTAACTCCTAGGTGCGGGATTAGAGGAGGTTTGCACCCCTCAAGAGTCTATAAATAGAGGGTTTGGGGGTGCTAATCCCGCAGCTAATCTCCTCTCTCCTCTTTTCTTCCAAATTTTCCTGTTTTACAAGCATGAAGAGGAACTACTCTGCTTTTTAGGAGGAGATCTGTAACGTCGCGTGCTTTTCGGATCCATGCGGATCATTTGTGTAATGGGTGTGATGGCCGTTGTGAGGCCAGTGTGAGTTGGTGTGTGGAATGTATGGTGTGGATGTGTGGTTTGTTCAGGTGAGGTGTAGGTTTGGTCCTGAAATGAAATAGGACCTGCTGCAGTTGAGTTGGAGTTGGCGGCCAGGGGTGGCTGTTGACTTGTTGGCGTCCAGGTAAGTGGCCGTTGACGGCATGAACTTAACGGCAATCTTGATGGATGTCTATCCTTGGCGGTCTGATTGGCGACTCTAGGGTTGACGCCAACCTGAGAATTCTGCAGGTTATAGGGTCACCCGAGAGCAGGTTTTCTACCTGGTTCTCTTTCTCTCTTGCCCCAGCTTCATGCCCCCGTGTCCCTAAAGCTTCCAACAGGTACTGAAGGGTGCTTGGAGGATCGTGAGACGTGTGGCGTTGCCAAATTGCGCGAGGAAATGCCGTGGCGTGGTGAAATTCCCGTGGGAGCTCGCCGAGGGTTCGGTGTGAACCGGGAGATTCGGGAGGTTTAAGCATGTTCTGAGGTAGGGGACGAATCCTGTTAGCTCTGTAGGAACATTAAAACACGACGTAACCACCTGGTAGCACCCCGAAAATTTTAATTACATAAAAATTCAAATAAATGGAAATAAATAATTTCCATAATATCGGAGTATTTAAAACATACGTTACCATTATCGTATGTGCCAAAACACATCGGAAAATTTCATAAAAATTATAAATCAACCCTAAATTTTATTACTAAATGTTTCACAAAGAAATTTGTGGCAAGAAAAATCAGATCATCCAAGTTTAAAGTGTTTCGCGACTTATTATCGTAATTCATGAATAAGTCGGAAAATCATTATCACACGTACTGGAATGAGTTAGAAAATTAAATAAAAATCATAAATGGACTTCAAATAATATCCTATAATGACCCATCAAGAAATTTGGTTCAATAAAAATCATTTGGGCTAGGTTTAAGAGTTATTGCGACCGATTATCTAAATAAGAAACAAGTCAGAAAACTGTTAACACGGAAATACGACGCAATCAAAAATTAAATAAAAGTCTGGGGAGACTTCCAACATTATATATTGATGACCCATTATCATAATCGGGCCAATGACAACATTTGGCCCAAAAATCAAATGAAGCTAGAAAATACATAGAAATTCGTAACCATAAATAAGCTGAAATTAAAAGAGGCAATTAGAGTTGAATGGGATGTAATCATGCATTCATGGCTACCCAAATTCATGCCTAACTATGAGGGGAGGTTTCCTAAAGCCTCACACACTCAAGGGAGGAGGAAATCATCAAAATAGGAAACCAAACATGCCAATCCCGAAATCCTCTTTTCCTAGTTATAATAGGACTCCTAAACACCATGGTTACTTAAATACTCTTCACCCAAACCCTAGGAACGAATTTAGAACTTGCTAGGGTCGTGTGGAGGAGCTCTTGGTGGCTGAGGAGCTGTGGAACGACCACAAGAAGCCGTTCTTCTTCCCCTTCTCATCTGCTGCGACCTGCACAAACCACTCTCTTGAAGTCGACCAAAGGTAGGTTTTCTCGGGCCAAATCTTAACATATCCTATACCAATGTGTAGAGAATCAAGTTAACTTTCATTTCCCACTGGTTTCATCGAATTTCATTTAGTAGATTTTGAATTATAAACGTTTTTCCAAAGTCACGCACTGTTAGAGCTTTTCCCGTTCTTCTTATTATTCACACGATTTGAGACCGAATTAGACTAAATCATCAACATAAAAGTTCTTCTACTTGTAGTCACGATCATCTTTCATGTTCAACGTTTTGTCTAAACCTCTTTAGTTAGAGAGTTATGAACCCCGTAAGAGAGTCATGCATAATACTGTGTTTTTGGGTTTGCAGTTAGCCTTAGGTTCTTCCTGTTTTGCTTGAGATTAAGACCGAAGTAGGTCAAGCCTCCACATGAAAGTTCTTGTATTAATCGATATGGTCATCTTTCATGTTAAATGTTTTGCTTAAATATCAGTATTTAGAGAGTTATAAACTTCGTAATAGAGTCATGCATGATACTGCGTTTTCTGGTTGCATTTAACTTTCACTTCTTCATGTTTTTCACAAGGTTCAAGACCGAATTAGGTTAAAACCCCAACAACAAAGTTCTTATACTAGTTGTCCTTGTCATCTTTTATGTTAGACATTTTGTCCAAATGTCAGTAATCTCATGTTACAAGTCTAACATGTAGTCGCCATGAAGTCATGCATGTTTAGGGCTTTCCCACTTTCTTCCTGTATTTCATGCAATTAGAGACCGATTCAGACCCAGCCCACAACACAAAAGTTCTTCCAATAGATATCCTCGACATTTTCTTTGTTGTGAGTTTTGTCTAAAGTTCAGCATATAGAGATATAGGCATTTCATGAATATCACCCTGTGTCAAATCATGGTAGTCTGAACCAAGAGCATGTCAGATCCCTGTCGGACTCAGGCGCAGACCCTGTGAACGCGACGGCCCGATATGTCGCATTCTGAGGTCGGGTCGCGACAGTACCTCTGTCGCGTTCTGGTTGCGACAGTACCCATGTCGCCTTCTGCCTGCCTGATCTGACGACCCTGTCGCCTTCCTTATAGGGATATGTCGCGATCTCAGAACTTTACCTGAAACCACGTGTTTTCATGCATAGTTTTCCGCATATACCCAAGATCTGTTAAATATGATATTTGTGTAAGTTGCATGTCTTGGGTCTGAGTATTACATGATTGTTATTAATGGCTTAAAAATTGATTAACCTATTTAAAAGCTTTAATTACATGAATGCTATTCTAAGTGCTCCTTAAATGTTATGATCCATTCATGTTTCTTGTGATTTAATCTTCCTACTGTTCTTCCACGTTTAAATGATAATGGTTATCATAAAATCTTGCAAACCATGACTTGTTAAAGTGCATAGTTTTATCCATGTTATATTGTCAAGTGCTTCCTGCGAGTTTGAGACCGATGGTTTGAGAATTGAGACACGCGTACCGCACTACACACTAGCACTGTTAGGTAGCCTTTTGTTGGGAAATTGGAAACTCTCTACCGGTCATTCCGAATCGGTAGACTAGCGACCTTTTCACCAAGGCCTCCGTAAATCTCCTCTGACCATGGATTCCCACATGGCCGACGAGTTGGTTGTACCATTGAAGTTCCCTGGAGATAGCGTGCACTTCTTTCTCTTCTTGATCTCGTGAGTGTGACTTACAAACTAGACTAAAGCCATTAATGTAAAGATTGAACGAAAGTATAAATTGTACCGTTATGCTGCCGAATTTATCTCTTGACCATTGTTCTCATGAAATCATGTTCAATTTAATATTACTTCTTCTCATCATCATCATGAACATGACATTACACATGCTACGTTTTGAAACTCTCATTGGCCATTATTAATGACTGTGGGTATCTACATTTAAAAATTTACATGAAATGCTGACAGGGCACGGCGTGTGTCCAAGGGCTCCAATCTAGCCCCAATGACGGCGAGTCATAGATATACTGTTAACCATGGGGTATAATGATTACTGGCGTTGCATCTGCGCTGGGAGTACTTTCTTGCTTGTTGAATGATAGATACATAACCACATACACGTGTCCTGGTGTACATCTTGATGGATCTTTTCTTGGTGTACATGGGTGTCTACGTGCCTGATTAGTGTTACTTGATCGTGCTTGTGAAATCTTGCTTGCTTGCTTGCTTGATATGGCCATTCTGCATTTAATGCAATAGTGATATCTGTGTTCTTGACATAAGTGAATTTTTGCGTGCTTGTACAAAGTGATCTATGCTAGTTCGACGCTTTGTCATCTTGTTCACAATCTCGTTCTATCATAATCACTCTCTCTAGCTTGTTTTATATATCATGTTTTAACGAGTTTTATTCGTACTTGCATATCATTCATCGTACTTGCCTAGTTCTAAAATGTTATCACTTATCATTGCCCGCACATTGAGATATAAATCCTACTGGCTAGTTTGCTCATTCCCTACTTTTACCCAATCTAGGTGACTATGAGTTCAAGAGGAAGAGCAAGTCGGAGGGGAATGAGTCCGAGTGATGAGCGTTCCAACTATGAGTCTAGTTATAGTAATTTGCTTTGAGAGTTAGAACATGTAGTAGGAAGTGAGAAGTATATGTACTTTCCTTTCATTCAGTCTTAGTCCTGTAATAGTTTCTATTTGAAATACAATGAGCTGAGATTTGATTCAATTTATATTGCGTTCAACATATGGGCCCTATTGTGATGTTTGTTGATATACATTTAGTGCGTGCTAGCTAGAGGCTTATTTGCCGACTGTCCACGTCTCGGAATATCGACTCGAATTAATACTATCCGCTGCGTAATTCTCGGGACGTGACAACCTGAATCGGGATGTTTAATGTATTTTCGGATTAAGTTGCACCATGTGGGGATAATGGTGGTTTGATGATTTAAGTAGTAAAGCATGTTGTTTTAGTTTAATTATAGTGCATGGATTTAGAGGAACTGTTTCCCCCTATTTCCTCAATGGTTTCGGGATCAGGAATGCTTGGGATCAGTTAGGGTTTCTGCAGGGATAGAGGCTGAAGATCTTGGCGTCAAGATCGATTGACGCCAGGTTCATCAGCCAGGACATAGACGGCTAGATCCCTTGCCGTCTACTTCCTGTAAGCGGCAGTCATGTGGCCGCCTACATGTATATAAGCAGAAAAGACTATTTAGGTATTTTTCGATAATGAATGGTGCGTTGGCACCTGTGGTGCACTGAGTGCACATAGTCCCGTGTTTAGCATACGGGGTATGCAGTTAGATACTTACTTTCGTGGCTGCGTGTGTTCACGCGAGTCCAGTTGGGTTCACGTGTAGTGAACCGTTGTTACTTGAGGTTTACGTGAGATTTCACGTGGTTTGTGTGTGACGTGCACGTGGTTTTGTGTACGTGGCGAGTAGTACGACGCCTACCATGGTTACCTCTCCAGTTGGGTGCCCCAGGTTCTTTGTGAGCCAGGCTGTTAGCTCGGGGCTTTGTCCCGGTACTTGTGTGTACCGTCGAGGTCTGTGTCGTCTGACCTGGACACCCCCACTCGTGTTTTGAGTTGTACGTCTGATGAGGGAAAGACGACAGTGGGACAGTGACACTTGTGTTTGTCTTTAGTCACTTGTAGCGCGCTCGTAGTTGGGGTACGGACACCAGTATCGACACTGGTCCCCAGCTAGTCCTTTTCCAGTGCCTCACTCTAGCGAGCCCGGCCAGGGTCTCTGGAGGTGCCAGGTATGGGCACTGTGACCTGTGTGGTCCGCAGGTGGTGTGGTGTTTAGTTGGTCTCCACAGTTGCTTGACCTTTTCACGTGGAGCGGCAGCTGGACCTTTCGTACGTGGCTGCGAGACTGAGAGGTAGACCTGTATTAGCTTGTCCGAGTGAGTTTCTAGTGTCGCGAACCAGTTCACGTGGCTCGTGTTTGGCTGTCTCTACTTTAGCTTGTACACCTATACTAGTTTGCCGTTTAATTATTATAGTTGTTTTTCGTAGTCGGCAGACGGTGAGTACTTTTACAGCTTTTATATCCTGCTTAGCTGTTTTATAAATTGTTGGTACTGTTTATTGCCTTGTACCTGTGGTTTTTGGTTTGCTCGGTTTTGGGGGAGTTCCCTACTGAGCCAGTGACTAGCGAGGCTCACCCCTACCCCCACAGGTGAGAGCGAGGAGGACGTTTCACGACCGCCGTCCAGTTCAGAGCCGCACTGTAGCGGTGCAGGGTCGGTACCTCCAGCTGTGTAGTAGCAGCTCCAGCAGTGTAGTGTAGTTAGTTGTTTATTTTTTTTTAGTTGTACCTCGGGGTATGCCCCAGGCTCTTGTACTTTCTTTCAGTTCTATGGAAATATGGCTATGTAACTTGTGAAATATATATAAAATGTGGTGTGTTCCTTTGTGTTTACACGGACTGTGGTTTGGTATCCCTTGCGAGGCTTCGGCCCGTTCGCGGGAGGCGGACTCGGATCAAGTACGTTATTAGTTTAACGGGCTTGGCCGAGGCGTTCCGTCACAGTTGGTATCAGAGCAAGATCCGTGTTAGCATAAGGAAACTAGAAAGATACATAGCCTTATTTCGGTCTTTGTACACTACTGGTAGGGACCCTGGTTTTTGATAATTTGTTGTTTGATTTTTGTTTGGTGTTTTGTTTATGTAGAAATTTCTGGAATGGCTGATAGAAGAGATTGGGGTGGTGGTGGAGATGATCCGGAGGAAAGTACTCAGTGTATGATAGAAAGAATTTGGGAGAGCCTCACAGATATTCGGGCGAGGATGGATCAGCAGGCGCCGGTACCACCGGTTGCAGTGCCACCTGAGGATGGAGAGGCTGTACCTGTTGCTCCAGTCCCGCCAAGAGTAGAGGTGCCTTTTGCAGCACCTGTGCCACCACCACCACCAGTGCTATATAACAGAGAACCAGTGATGCAGGTGGAAAGTTTTGAGATTGCAGCCACCTACTTATTCAGGAGGGCCGAATCCAGATACAAAGAGCACTGGGTTCATGAAATTGAAAGAGTTTTTGCAACTATGAGGTGTCGGGGTAGAAAGATAGAGTGTGTTAGCTGCTTATCAGTGAGAGGTTTTGCCTTGGAATGGTGGCGACTGAAGATGCAGACCACTTTGCAGGCAGGACAGAGGAGGCTATTACTTGGTCGGAATTTCTCGATGTATTTAACGATACATTCTTTCCGATTCAAGTGCAGCAAGTGAAAAGAGAGCAGTTTCGGACTCTCCAGCAAGGTAACTCTTCAGTTTAGAGTACCAGATGAGTTTATGGCACTTAGCCGTTATGCGTCTTATGTGGTTTCAGATAATAATATGATGGTTGAGTATTTATAGAGGTTTGAGAGTGGAGTTGCAGGATGCAATAGTACCTCTCATGTGCAAGATAGAAGTGAAGAAGCTGCCCAGAGAGCAGCTACTTGGAGAGGTCTATTCGGACTCGTCAGGTGGGCGAGTCAGGTTCAGGTAGTTTCGGCTACCGCAACAGTCAGTTGGTGCAAGTAAAGGTAAAGCACCAGCAGGACCTTCTTCATCAGGCTTTGGTAAATGGGGCTAGAATTGAAAGCAAGCATTAAAGGCAAAGGAAGAGATGGGGAGGTCGTCAGCAGTTCAGCAAGGCCGAGGTAGGCCTGAGGTGGAGGAGTCGCAGCAGAGTACTGCCAGGCAACCTATTACTCCCCAGGGTATAGGTGTTATAATTGTAATCAGTCGGGGCATTTGATCCGCAATTGTCCCTATCCAAGAGAATATGGGTATGGAAGAGGTGTGTAGCAGCAGCAGCAGCCTCAGCAGTTTCAGCAGCCACAGGCAGGTCGTGGCAGAGAGCACCGCAGCAGCGGGGAAGAGGCCGGGTATGGCTATCACCCGAGCCCAGGCGGAGGCATCGAATATGATAGAAGGTGGTACTTACCTCTTTATAATATTCAGCAAGAGTTTATTTGATTCGGGTGCCTCTCATTCTTTCATTTCCGAAGAATTTCTGGATTGTATAGCTCATCCTTTAGAGAGAAGTCTTGTGAGTTAGTAGTGGAGGTTCCTTCAGGTGAGTTCTTACTCACTTCAAGCTATGTAGATGAAGCTCCTGTTATGATTGAAGGGAACCAGATGCCGGGTCGGTTGTATGCCCTGCAGTTGTCAGATTATGATATTATCTGGGTAGGATTGGCTTGAGATGTATGGAGCAATGTTAGATTGCAGAAAGAAAAGGATCAGGTTTTGTCATCCTAATGGTGCAGTATTTGAATATCAAGGTATGCCTTTTTATACCTCTAAGTTTCTAATTTCTGCAATTAAAGCTAGAAAGTTGATAAATGCTGGATGTGTGGCTTATTTAGCCTCGGTAAGTTGGTAGAAGCTAGTCAGCCAGTGGAAGCAGTTTCCGTGGTTAGGGAATTTGCTGATGTTTTTCCTGAGGATTTGCCTGGTTTAGCTCCACATAGAGAGTGGACTTACCATTGAGTTGCTGCCGGTACCATGCCGATTTCTAAAGCTCCATATCGGATGGCACCAGCAGAACTTAAAGAATTGAAAAAGCAATTAGAAGAATTGTTGCAAAAAGGGTTTATTAGACCGAGTCATTCCCCGTGGGGAGCGCCGGTTTTATTTGTGAAAAAGAAAGATGGAAGTTTTAGATGTGTATTGATTATAGAAAGTTGAATGATGTGACCATAAGAATAAGTACCCGTTGCCGAGGATAGATGATCTGTTTGATCAGTTGCAATCAGCAAAGGTATTTTCTAAAATTGATTTGAGGTCCGGGTACCATCAGTGAGAATTAAAGAGGAGGATATAGATAAGACAGCTTTCAGAACCAGATATGGTCACTTGAGTTTGTGGTTATGCCATTTGGGTTGACTAATGCTCCTGCAGGTTTTATGGATCTGATGAATAGAATTTTTCATCCATATTTAGACCAATTCATTGTGGTCTTTATGATGATATTCTGATTTATTCAGCATCTGAAGAGGAGCATGCAGCTCATTTGAGGTTTACCTGCAGTTGTTAAGGGATAACCAGTTGTTTGCTAAATTCAGTAAGTGTGAATTTGGTTGAAAGAAATTCAGTTTTGGGTCATGTTATCTCAGCTAAAGGAGTAGCAGTGGACCCAAGTAAAGTGGAAGCAGTGATGAGATGGGAGAGTGCTAAGACAATAACCGAGATTAGAAGTTTTCTGGGATTGGCAGGTTATTATAGGCGCTTTATTCAAGATTTTTCTAAGATTGCAGCACCTATGACTAAATTGACCAGGAAAGGGGTGCCATTTGTGTGGTCCGGTGAATGTCAGAAAAGTTTTATGGAATTGAAGAAAGAGACTTACATCAGCACCTATATTGACATTACCGGCAGGGGTGGGGTTTTGTGTTGTATACTGATGCTTCAAGGAGAGGACTTGGCGCAGTGCTTATGCAGCATGGTAAAGTGATAGCTTATGCGTCCAGGCAATTGAAGCCGCAGAGGAAGAAAATTACCCCACTCATGATTTGGAATTGGCAGCAGTTGTGTTTGCTTTGAAAATGTGGAGGCATTATCTGTATGGCGAGAGATTTGAGATCTTACAGATCATAAAAGTTTGAAGTATATTTTCTCGCAGAAAGATTTGAACCTTCGCCAGCGCAGATGGATTGAGTATTTGAAAGATTATGATTTCAGTTTGGCTTACCCCGGGTAAGGCCAATGTTGTAGCAGATGCCTTGAGCAGAAAGGCATATATGAATTGATGATGATTAAAGAATGGAAGTTGTATGAAGAGGTAGTGGAGAACTCCTTGTATGTGCCCAGTAGTAGTCAGCGACGGCGTAATATAGCTGCTAGTGCTGTAGAGCCGTCTTTGTATGGCAGATTATTGAGGCTCAGAGAGCAGATGCAAGTTTAGCTGAAATTGTGAAAATGGAAGGAGTTACCATTGATGATAATTGTGTGGTCAGGCTCAGGGGCAGGTTGTTTGTTCCGCAGAAAGAGAGGGTAAAGCAGCGAGTGTTGGAAGAGGCTCATAAATCTAGGTACACTATCCATCCGGGTAGTACTAAAATGTACCATGATTTAAGAAAGCATTCTGGTGGCCTCATATGAAGAAAGAAATAGCGGAGTTTGTTGCAAGGTGTGCTATCTGTCAGCAGATTAAAGCAGAGCATCAGAAGCCTGGAGGTCTATTGCAACCGTTACCCATTCCACAGTGGAAGTGGGATGATATTGCTATGGACTTTGTGGCAGGTTTACCAAGATCGAGTTCCGGGCATAATGGAATATGGGATTTGTTGACAGATTAACCAAAGTGTGCAGATTAGTGGCAGTAAGTATGTCTTGGACAGTGGACAGATTAGCAAATATTTTGTTGAAAGAATTGTTCCACTGCATGGTATTCCGAAGAAATTGTATGATAGAGATCCAAGATTTACTTCTGGTTTTGGAGAAGCCTGCAAAGAGTAATTGGTACTGAGTTGAGGTATAGCTCCGCTTATCATCCCAGACAGATGGTCAGACAGAGAGGACTATCAGACGATTGAAGATATGTTGCGGGCTTGTTGTTTAGTTTGGGGAGGTAGCTGGGAGCATCATTTGGGAATGGTTGAGTTTGCCTACAATATAGTTATCATACCAGTCTTGGGATGGCACCGTATGAAGCTTTATATGGAAGGCCATGTAGAACCCCATTGAATGGCATGAAGTGGGAGAAAGGCAAGTTAGTGGGTCCTGAATTGATTCAGCAAACCACTGAAGTAGTGAAGCTTATTAAAGAAAAATTGCAGGCAGCTCAAAGCAGGCAAAAGAGTTATGCAGATATCCGGAGGAGACCACTTCAGTTTGAAGTGGGAGATTTTGTTTTCTGAGAGTTTTCCCGAGTAAAGGAATTATGAGATTTGGCAAGACTGGAAAGTTGAGTCCAAGGTATGTGGGACCTTTCAAGTGTTAGAAAGGATTGGGGAAACAGCTTATAGGCTGGATTTTGCAGCAGATTTTGCAGATGTGCATGATATTTTCCATGTTTCTATGTTGAGAAAGTGCATTGAAGATCCAGCTCAAATAATCAGATATCAAGGTGGTGACCTGAGGCGGATATGACTATGCCAAGTATCCGGTGCAGATCACAGATCGAAAGATAAAGAAGCTGAGAAATAAAGAAATTGAGCTAGTTAAAGTGAGATGGGAAAATAGATGGGGTGGTGAGGATACCAGGAGTTAGCGAGGAAATGGCTAAAGGGTATCCCTATCTGTTTGAATAAGCTTGTATTTTCTTTTTAGATGATAGTGCTTGTAAAGGTGTGTATGTATAAGTTGTTTAATTTTGAGTTGTGTTATGAATTTCGAGGTCGAAATTTTCTTTTAGATGATAGTAATGTAACGTCGCGTGCTTTTCGGATCCATGCGGATCATGTGTGTAAGGTTGTGATGGCCGTTGTGAGGCCAGTGTGAGTTGGTTGTGTGGAATGTGTGGGTGGATGTGTGGTTTGTTCAGGTGAGTGCAGGTTTGGTCCTGAAATGAAATAGGACCTGCTGCAGTTGGTTGAGTTGGCGGCCAGGGGTGGCCGTTGACTTGTTGGCGTCCAGGTAAGGGCCGTTGACTGCATGAACATTGGCGGCAATCTTGATGGACGTTTATGGTGGCGGGGTTGTTGGCGGCATAGGGTTGACGCCAACCTGAGAATTCTGCAGGTTATAGGGTCACCCGAGAGCAGGTTTTTCACCTGGTTCTTTACTCCCTTGCCCCAGCTTCATGCCCCCGTGTCCCTAAAGCTTCCAACAGGTAGAAGGGGTTGGAGGATCGTGGGACGTGTGGCGTTGCCAAATTGCGCGAGGGAACGCCGTGGCGTGGTGCAATTCCCGTGGGAGCTCGCGGAGGGTTCGGTGTGAAGGGGAGATTCGGAGGTTTAAGCGTGTTCTGAGGTAGGGGACGAACCCTGTTAGCTCTGTAGGACATAAACACGACGTAACCACCGAATCAGCATGTTAAGCATTTCGGATTAAGTTGCACCATGGGGGTAATGGGTGGTTTGATGATTTAAGTAGTAAAGCATGTGTTTAGTTTAATTATAGTGTATGGATGTTAGAGGACTGTTTCTGTATTTCCTCAATGGTTCGGGATCAGGAATGCATGTGGGGATCGGTTAGGGTTTTGTAGGATAGAGGCTGAAGATCTTGGCGTCAACATCGTTTGTCGCCAAGATCATCAGCAGGATATAGACGGCCAGACCTTGCCGTCTACTTCCGTAAGCGGCAGTCGATGTTGCCGCCTACTGTGTATAAGCAGAAAAGACTATTAGGTATTTATCGATAATGAATGGTGCGTTGGCACCTGTGGTGCACTGAGTGCACATAGTTCCCGTGTTTAGCATATGGGTATGTAGTTAGATACTACTTTCGTGGCTGCGTGTTGTTCACGCGAGTCCAGTTGGGTTCACGTGTAGTGACCATTGTTACTTGAGGTTTACGTGAGGTTCACGTGGTTTGTGTGTGACGTGCACGTGGTTGTGTGTACGTGGTGAGTAGTACGACGCCTACCATGGTTACCTCTCCTGGGGTGCCCCGTTCTTTGTGAGCCAGGCTGTTAGCTCGGGGCTTGTCCCGGTACTTGTGTGTACCGTCGAGGTCTGTGTCGTCTGACCTGGACACCCTCAACTGTGTTGAGTTGTACGTCCGGCTGAGGGAAAGACGACAGTGGGACAGTGACACTTGTGTTTGTCTTTAGTCACTTGTAGCGCGCTCGTAGTTGGGGGCACGGACACAGTAGATCGACTGGACCCAGCTAGTCTTTTCCAGTGCCTCACTCTAGCGAGCCGGGCCAGGTGCTCTGGAGTGCCAGGCATGGCCTATGACCGTGTGGTCGCAGGTGGTGGTGTTAGGTGGTCTCCACAGTGCTTGACCTTTTCACGTGGACAGGGCAGCAGCTGGACCTTTCGTCGTGGCTGCGAGGGACTAAGAGGTAGACTTGTGTTAGTTGTCCGAGGTCAGTTTTGGTGTCGCGAACCAGTTCAGTGGCTATGTTTGACTGTCTCTACTTTAGCTTGTACACCTGTACTGGTTTGCCGTTTAATTATTACAGTGTTTTCGTAGTCGGAGACGGTGAGTACTTTTACACCTTTTATATCTCTTAGCTATTTATAAATTGTTGGTATGTTTATGCCTTGTACTGTGGTTTTGGTTTGCTCGGTTTTGGGGGAGTTCCCTACTGAGCCTGTGACTAGCGAGGCTCACCCTACCCCCACAGGTGAGAGTGAGGAGGACGTTTCACGACCGTCGTCGAGTTCAGAGCTGCGCACCGTAGCGGGCAGGGTCGGTACCTCAGCTGTGTAGTAGTAGCTCCAGCAGTGTAGTGTAGTTAGTTGTTATTTTTTTTTTAGTTGTACCTCGGGTATGCCCCAGGCTCTTGTACTTTCTTTCAGTTCTGCAGAAATAGGCTATGTAACTTGTGAAATATATATAAAATGTGGTGGTGTTCCTTGGTGTTTACCGGACTGTGGTTTGGTATCCCTTGCGAGGCTTCGGCCCGTTCGCGGGAGGCGGACTCGGATCAAGTACGTTATTAG
>JACBKR010002018.1:0-37685 GCA_014218235.1 Colocasia esculenta | reverse complement strand
TGAACTCTAGACGAAAGGTGGATGATAGAGGCTGACCATGCAAAGTTTACCATCAAAGAATTGCACGTTTTTATGCAAAAAGGTCCTTGAGAGAAAAATTGAAGTGGTGTGAAATGGTCCTAAAATGCAAAGTCATTAAGGCACTAGGTCGAGGAGAGTAAATTGCAAGAAAATTGGAAGGGCCCGTTCATTGTCAAAGAAGCATACTCGGAGAACGCTTAGGTAGTGGATGTCGAGGGAGTTGAGTTGGCACATCCATGGAACTCATTATTTCAAGAAGTTCTACCCTTAGTCAGTCAGCCAGTCAAGTTTGTTCGTTCATCACTTGTCAATGTCATGGGTCTGAGACTCTACTTTTTCACTTGGCCATTTAGTAAGGTAGGGTCTCTTCACACACCACATGATATTGGAGTATTGGTCATTAGCTGGAAAATCATAATACACTTGGTGTGTCTTAGGTAAATGCAAAGGCCAATGCCAAGCCAAATATGAATGGAAAGGAAAAACCAAAAGGTCAAAAAGGGTAGCAAAAAGTACGTACCCAGAAAAAGGTTGACCAAAGCAAGGAGATAGCAAATAGTGTGTGCCTCCACCAGGAATCAGGATGAAAAGTGCCTTGAAAATAATTGAAAACTAAGTCTTTCAGTGCGAGATGTTGGTTTGGGAACAAAAAGTGGCTTGGACCGAATCCTCACATGATTCCCTATTTACTTCTTCCAATTTCTCCCTCTAGGGGCAATTTGACCTTCTAAGACCTTCCACAGTGAAAAATATCAAGAAGGCTATGGGCAGTCTCCAATGTCAACGATATCGTGCATGATACCCCTTGCTTATGGCCTTTGTGACTAGGTGGATTATGAAGACCCTATACCTTGACTTGTGATCAATATGTGTCTTAGATTCAAATGATGAAAAATCCAAAAAAGAAGAAAAAGAAAAAGAAGAGTCTATTGATATGTACATATTTCTCTCTATTTAATAAAAAAAATCATAAATCAAAATCCAAAATTAGTTGTATCATGTAAATATATACCATATTTCCTTATTTCTTATCAAAAAATAAAAAAAAATGCATGTACATATTTCCCTTCGGTATTTTATTCTTATCTTTGATTAGATTTAGCCCCTTGACCAGATCTCAAGAAAGGTATATCTTTTAGGCAAGGGACTAAAGACAGATCTACACTAACTTTTTTCTTTTAAGTGTTGTGGATGCAAAAACAAATTTGCCAAATCATTCAAACACACACATTGGAAGCACAAAAGCACAAAAGTCCACTATGAAGGATCAAGTTCTGTATATAGCATGACAGGGGCATACCTCTGGTGGTACATCTGGAGCCTCGCTCCTCACTCCTCTCTCCTCTCTCCCTCGCTAGGCCCTGTCTACGCGAGCTACTCACCTCCTCCTCCTCTCTCTCACGGCGCCGATCTAGGAGAGGCGGTCTCGTCGCATCGATGCCTCTGGCCGTGGACCTCCTCGTCACACTGATGGGTCTCCCAGGGATAGGAGGTCATCTAGAGACATGTAGATCAACCCGATCCTCACTGGCGTCTTCGGCTGGGCCTATCACTACTGCTCCCGCACTTCTTCAGCACCCGGTTCTTCAAAAACTCTTAAATCCGCGATAGCTTGGGCTCGGGCCCTCTCTGCCTGGCCCTCCCTCTCCCTCACCTCGAGCAGGCGACCCTCTGTCCTTGTCAACTCAAGCCTAAGGCCCTCCATCTGTGCCTGGAAGGTTGCCCCAACTCGTACCACTGCATATAAATGAGAAAATATGTCAGTCTAAATCGACACATGTGCAAAAGTGTACTATTCAGTGTCTTACCTCCTCCTCCATCTCCTAGATCCTCACCTCCGCCCGGCCCAGGGCCTCCCGTAGCCTGTCTGCCAGATCCCCACTTGGAGGCTGTACGGACAAGCTCGCTCCTGTGTCTCGGCTCGCCCACACCCTCGCTAGCTCCTCTCTTTGCAATCACATAAAGTGGTCAGTCCACAAGTCATTGTCATTCACAAGGTGAGTTGTTACTTACCAGGGATCGCGTCTCGGCGCGGAGCCTCTCCACCTCCACCGCCTGCTCTGCCAGCCACCCCTCCAACAGCCTTACTACCTCCGACTCGGGCATCTGTCATTCACACTTACACGTGAGAATCAGTTAATCAGGTAAACAAAGTCAATGCCAGGAGAAGTCACTCACCACACGCTGGTTCAGCTGGAGTCGCCCAGCGTAGCGTACCCGGTAGTCCGCCAGGTACGCCGTGCTGTCCTGGACATCGGTGCACTGCAGAACCTACTCCCCTCTTCCCCTCCAGTAGGTGATGGTGCTGCCGTGCTCCTCTCCCCAGTCCCTGTCTTCGGCGAAGAAGCATCGGCGGGAGTGTCCCTCCTTCCCTAGAGAGGGTACCTCTAAGGCTGGCTAGTGCCAACCCAGAGTACGTACCACTAGCTCTAGGAAGAGGGGCTCGTAGGTCCCCAAGCAGAGCAACAGCACGTGGCGGTCGAAAAGTGGACGACCTGTCGCCACGGCCGGGTGAGAAGCATCTACCTCCCCCTGATAAGGGGTCCACACCACCTGCAAGAAAAAGGAAGAACACTAGTCAGTCAAGTCAAATCAAATACCAAATAAGAGAAAGAAGAGTGTAAGTTTAGGATTTTACCTAATTGTGGGGGAAGAGGTCAAGTCATACCCACACGTCCTCCACTGGCCAATCCATCACCCTCAGATTGGGCGTCACCTCCCACCGGGCCATGAGGGGTACCATAGCTCGACTCCTTTCCATCTGTACCCCGCGTCCCAAGGGGAAGTGAGTGTAGCCCCAGATCTGCAAGACAAGAGAAACATGTTAGTCAGGCACAATTTAAATCTATGATGAGCATTAAGGAAAGTTGCATACCTTAAGAAAGGGGGTGAAGCCCCTGGTGCTCTGAGATCGCCGCGATCTGCTAGGGAGGAGAGAGAAGAGGTGTTCTAGCACTGCGGCACCCTACGCATACCGACCTGCCTGCTCCAGGTCCCTCAGCAATAGTAGGAACTTGCAATTCATCTGGGATGATTGCGTCATGAAGAGGAGCCGTCCGAAGAGGTACATCATGAAAATCCATACAGATTGCTCCTCGCTCAGTCCCTCCAACTGGATCGATGCCCGCACTCTGGAGCCGAACTCCTCCAGGGTCTATAAAGCTCCCCTCCTCCCCCCTCTCAAGCCTACTACATCCGATAGAGTTACGAATAGGATGCTCCGGATTGGCCTCCTCCGCCCGGCCACAAACGCCGGTCCTAACAACTCTACCACCTCGTCATGGTAGTCCCTCCTCTCCTGTCCAACTAGCGGCTCTCCCTAAATTGGCAGTCCTGTCAGATATACCACATCCTCCAATGTGGGTATCATGTGGCCCTAAGCATGATGAATGCCTTGCAATCCTCATCCCACCTCTCCCTCAGTGCCTCCAGGTAGGGGACTTCTACGTGGAAGGACCGCACCGCCAATGTGCCCCGAACCCTATCTGCACTACCCGAGTTTGTTGGGCCTCTGACAGCACCCTGTACCACACCTAGCACAGGTCTCACGTCACCCGCTTCTCATTCTGCCCTTTCTCTGCATAGAAACACAGCAAATTTAACGTCAAGATCGATTGCCATTTAGAATAGGTGACAGCAAGGCTTTTATCATTCACAAAAAATAGACGTCAATAGGGTGGCCTTTTACTCTGGGTTGATGACAGGGTATTGGCTGTTGAGTTCATCAGTAGACGTCCACATCCTTGCCATTAAGTTTAACTTGATGGCAATGACTTGGACGTCTAGGAACTTAACATCAACCATGTTGATGTCAAGTTTCTGATGAACTCGACGACATCTCCCCTGTTTCCCCTTCTTCCCCACTTTGTACACATGCTCATTCACACACAGAGGGGGGGTTTAGGGTCTGTTAGCTTACCTTTGGCTAGTGTGGGGCCCTCCGAGGTGCCTCCATCCTTCCTCTTCCTCCTCCCCTCTGTCATCATCAGTCGGGTCCTCTCCCTCCGGCACATTGCCACCGGTCTCCACCACTAGGTTGGCCTCCTCCACCACCAAGTTCTCCTCCCCCGACGATCCTGTCACCTCCTCTTCTTCCTCCATCCGATGAGGGTGGGTCCGTAGGGCCTGTTTCTTTTCCCTTGCCATCGGGTGGAGAAGTCTAAATCCGAGAACAGAAGAAGAAGAGAGGAAAGAATCAAGGTGAAGATTTGAGAGCGTGAGAGCAAGAGAAAGGGTGAAGAGAAGGTAGAAGGTTGCTCCGGCATTTGGAAATGGGGTGAAGAGGCGTTGGAGAAGGCCTTAGGTAGGAAAAGCTGTGTTTTGAAGTTGACGTCAACGATGTGGCCGTCAAGTTTGGGTTGACGTCAAGCTATTGGTCGTTTTGATCTTGCTTCGAGGTACCTTGTCAGACCACCGTACCACAGTTAACGGTCTGCTAGTGGATGTCTACTTTAATGTTAATGTCCATCAATGTGGATGTTAATATTCTTTGGTGGTTAATGGCAACATTGTTGACGTTTACCTGTCTTGACATCCATCGATGTGGACGTCACCCTTCGCTCACAGAAACACTTACAGAACACAGAAAGAGCACAATTCAAGACATATAACACATTGAGCTTAAGGCTAATCACTGTTTATTCATTAAGGCTTTTGTGTTACACTTATTGGAATAAGAAGAGTACAACATCTTGCTCTGCGAGCCATAAAGAAATCACATGAGATGGGGCGAATAGTGTCAATATACACCTCATAGGCTAGAACGTCTTTCCAATTCTCCTGCACTGCTTGTCCCATCTTCTGGCTAACGGTGTACTTCTCCCATGTCTTCTTGGCCTTCTTCATCAGCTTCTCATTCTTGCCTGGGATGATCATGGTAGCACAGTGAGATGAAGCTGGGAGACCTCGTAGTACTCCTAGCTGATATTGGCACCAGTGTGGCTGGTACACCACCATCTAATTAGAACCAGTCAGCCACAAGTCTCTATTCTCTCTGGTGCGAACTCTGAACTCAATGGTCCTCATGAACAGTGGTCTCACTATGAAGTCCTCCATTGGGAACTAGCCAAGGTAGTCACGCCAGGCATCTCTGCTCTTCAGGTGAGCTGTCACACACTTAATCTTATCTTCTGTCTCATAGCATGCCCTGTTGCAGTACACTGAACTCCGAAGGAAGATTCTAGAGGGGGTAGGTTTGTTTCTCAGCATAATCAAACTTTAGATGAGCTTCCATCCATACCTGAAGCAAAAACAAGCTCCCACATGTGCGTCCACCTAGGCTCATTGTAGTGAGGGAGCTATAAGGTGTGCCAACACTGTAGGGGCAAGCGACTATCCATGCCACAGTAGAGATAGGACTCCCACGTGCTCATAAAGAAGGAAATCTCCACTGGTAGGGAACAAGAACACATCGGCAAAGCAGAGTGTCAGTCCACGAGTCGCCTTCTCACCGCCTATCTCCTTCACATGCTGGATCAACCACTAGGCCAGTTGGTCCAGGAAGATCCCATTCTTGTTCGTCATCCTCAGCACCTTCTTTCTGTCCTGTACAATGTCTGCCAGAATATCTTCCCACGGGAGAAGAGGGGTCATAGCATCATACTCCAGGCAACATTTCCAGCCCAGGAACAACTCCACCTCTTCCAGTAACACGGTTGCTTCAAACCCTTCGAACACGAACATGTGCGTGTGTGGGTGCCATCACTCCACGAGTGCTCCCAGAGCATTGAATCCCCACCACATGTCCTTCATATTCTTGGCCAAAATGACCATGAAACTCAGGTTCCACGCTCCACTGAGCACATCACTGAGTTATCATTTTAGTCGACCAGTCTTATTGAGTTTATGAGCTTAACTCTGGATTTCCAGCCTTCCAAACAATGATTCTAGTTAGAATCTTTGATGATCTTTTGAGTGTACAATCAATCCATGTTGTTTTCACAACCCCCTGATTGGACAAACATCCTGATTATGTCAGTGAGTCCTGACAGACTTCAATTGTGAGATTTCCTTGATTTAACCATCATAATACGACTCCTTTGACTCGGACAACACCAGAAACCAGTCAAAGTCCTACTTGGCAATGTCGGGAACCCTACCATTGGGTTGCAGTTGTAATTACACGGGTAGATCACCCCCCCTTTCCACACACTTGTCTCTCAGTCGATTCATTACTTGCTTCTAGCATTACTCATTCGTGTGGCTTTCTAGAATTCTTATCCTCGGGGATGGCCTTTTTATCAAATCCTTGCATCCTTTGTTTACCGAGACACCAACCTTCCAGTCCCCTCCACTCCCTTCCAAGATCGGATGTCTCGGAGGGGCATTTGTAGACGCGAGATTTGGCCCATTTAGGTCCATGGCCCATTAAAACTTGTTTGACTTCTTATTGACTTGCCTCGGATCCCATGTTAATGTCAACTTTGATTGCCGTTTACCGTAGGTTGATGGCACCACCCCTTGATGTTTACTCAAGTTGAAGTCGACATAGGTTGACGTCTGCATGAGGTTGACGGCAACATCGATTGATGTCAACCTTGGTTTGACTGGTCTACGAAACTACTCGAGAATCTTGCCCACTTGCACCCCTACCTCGGCCATGCAACGCATGGGGCCATTCCTAATGGACAATGGGCCACCTTGGCACCTCCTTGACCCAGTAAAAGTCCTATGTGGCCTTGTCCTATTGGCCTACACTTTCTACATGGATTTCCACTTGTACAAGTGTGTTTTCTCACACTTGAGCATCCTATGCTCCCTAGCTCCACCCCCACTGCCTATATATGAAGCTCCTTAGCCTTCTTAGGAGGGGGGGGGGGGGGAGATGCTGGACGAGCCTAAGTTTTGATGCCTTGAGAGAAGAGACAGAAAAGAGCCTTCAAGTCTTGAGAGCTTCCACCCTTCATTCCTCTCTGCCTCTCATCACTTGGAGCATCCAGGGGACTTCACCACGAGATAGAGGAGTCCACCAAATAGCCACAAGCATCTACAAATGAGGATCATCTCCCTCTTCTTCTTCTCTTTCCCTTCTTCTTTCTTTAGTCTTGCATGCTAGTCACTCTTCACACACACACACCAAGCACGTGGTGCACACTCACACACACCTAAAAGGGGTTTTCCAAACCAAAAACGGAGGGAAGAAGAGTGGTCATAGCACTTGGCCACCCATCTTCTTAAGCCCGCAATCGGTACGGGGCTCACCTTTTGGCTTACTCCTCCTTATTTCAGAACCTTTACTGTACTTCATTAGAGTCTTATAGAGTTCTCTTTGTCACAGGAGCACCTTCAGCAACACCGCGGAGCTTCTTCCTTTTGGTCGGCTGAAGGGGAGAAAGTCGGTGTCCCGTCTTCAACTGCTTATGAGGCCACTACGTCGGCATGATCTGAACACTTCCTTGGGCACAGGTAAGGCCCTGGCAATCACACCCTACAAGTTTCCTTGTTTCTTCCCCTTCTTCCTCCGGTCAACTCAGTCAAATGAGGGTCAACACGAAAAGAGGACGATGACAGGATCAACTAGCCAGCGCACACTCACCCATGAGAGAGCAATGTTGGACGTCCAAAAATGGAAAGACAAAACATCTACAATATGTGTGGATAGTGTCCTTCTTTATGGTGGTTCGAACTATGTGTCACGACAAAAGATGTGTAAAGATGTGAAATTAAGTGTGAATGTGCAATATGATCATGTGAAAGTTGTGATGGTCTTCGTCGTTCAGGCTCGTTAACCCAATAACGTGTCCGACACGACTCCGCCTCCCACGATCGGGCTGAAGGCTCGCAAGGGATATCAACCACACATGTCCGTGAAAATATAAAGAAAACATGCTGAACACATATAAGATTCCATTTCTCACATATATTCACATGAAATGTACATATCCAGTTCCATATCATAGTCATTAAATGAAGTACAATAGCCAGGGACAAACCCCCCGAGGCTCCACAAGTGAAAATATTACTCTACTGGTGACGAAGGCCTGACTCCACTACGGTGCTAACCGGAACTAGAAGAGGGACTGGAACCCTCCTACAATAAGCAAAGTTGTAAAGCATTTAAAAATATATAACCACCTACGTATGATGCTACAGCTGTAATTAAATAAACGGCAAACCACGTACGCGTGTACAAGCTAAAGAAGGGCACGCCGCACACGAGTCACGAGAACTGGTTCGCGACACCAACCACAGACCTGGGCAGACAACACAAGTCTACCTCTCAGCCTCGCAGCCATGGACGAAAGGTCCAACTTCCGCTCCACCTCAGCAAGGTCAAAAACTGTGGAGACAAACCAACACCACACCTGCAGACCACACTACTGCAGGCCCAAGCCTGACACCTTTAGGGACTTCGGCCGAGACCCTAAAGTGAGGCACTGGAAATAGGACTAGCTAGGGACCAGTACATCTACTGGTGTCCGTCCCCCACCACGAGCATGCTACAAGTGACCGCACACCCATAAACATGAGTTGTTGCCCCCTGCAGTCTTTCCCTCAGCCGAACATACAACTCAAACTCAGGAGTGAGGGTGTCCAAGAAGATGACACAAACCTTGATGGTACTCATTGTACTGAGACAAAACCCGAGCACCCGGTGCCTAGGTAACCGACTGGACTGGTAACTATGGAAGGTGTTATAACCAGACTTGCTATGCACACATTTCCACACAAAACCTCTCGTTGTCAACCACGGTATAAGCTAACACCACCTATACAAACACTACATTGCATAGCCAACACTGCCCAAGTAATGTAGGATAGAAATCAGACAGACTGGCCACAGAACCCCAGAGCTCCGGTGGCCACATTCTAAATCGCATCCAACACAGTGGACGCCAATCAACTTGAATCGCGATGGACCAACCGTCGCCTTTAAACCTAAATCATGACGTCTTGTTCCGTCGCCTTTCAGACAACAGAACCCAGACCTATAACCTCATTCCGGAAAAAAACATAATTTGCTACACATTCAGATAAAGCAAGAAATAAGCATATAATCGAACCTAAGCATGCTTCCTATCATGTTCACATGATTCTCAATCCAAATCTCATAAACCCTAATCCATACATGCCATACAAGGAAGAACAGGGTAGAATTCCCTACCAATGGATGAAAAGCAAATCCAACACCATCCGAACATTCCCCGCGCTCCGAAGCACCTCCTCGCGTCGGAATCACGTCGAATGGACAGCAAAAACCCCAAAATCTCCTCAGAATCCCGTAGTAAAACTCCACATCTTTTTCCCTTAGCTGAATAGTGCAACTACACTGTTCGGCCAAGGGCAGAAGCCCAAAACACACTGAAGTTGAATCGCGACGTATCGGGCCATCGCGTTTCAAAATGTGACGTACCCCGCCGTCGCAATTAAACCCCGATGCTCCTGCATGCGCCACGCAGCGCGCATGCAGCGGCGCCCATGTAAAGCGGTGCTCAAACGCAACGTACTAGGTGGTCGCGTTACACTCATAAACGCGATGTCTGTGTTGATCGCGTTTTTGAGTGATGCGCCAGAGGTCTGTTTGAGCTGGGATCTCCAACCCTCCAGCCTCCCACCTGTTACACCAACCTATATACACACATGTAGACACACATGGTCTACCAATGGGCCACACATTGGCCCCCAAACCCAGTAACTACGATCCGAACATACTGGTTATTATATTACTATTACCTAAAAAGAATTTCATCCTCAAATTAAAGGAATAAGCACATTTCACAATTCAACACATATAAGACTATCACTTAAAAAGAATTTAATGCTTACTCAACAAGTATGGATACATCTTGTGCATTTCATCGGCCAACTCCCAAGTGTCTTCTCCACCTTGCCTGTTCTCCCATCTGATCTTTACCAACTCAATGATCTTATTTCTTAACTTATGTGTTCGGCGATCTGTAATTAACATTGGATACTCTGGCATGGACATATCCAGTTTCAAATCATCTTGCTGATAGCTGACTATCTAGGAGGGATCTCGAATATACCTTCTTAGCATTGAGACGTGAAACACGTCGTGGGCATCCATAAAGTCTGCCGGAAGCTTCAACCTGTATGTCGTCTCACTAATCCTTTCCAAAATTTGGAATGGGCCCACATACCTGCGACTCAACTTACACTTCTTACTGAACCTCAATACCCCTTGGTTGGAGAAACCCTCAAAAACACATAATCGCCGACTTCAAACTGTAGGGGCCTACGCCGTGTATCCGCATAACATTTTTACCTACTTTGAGCTGTTCGAAGCTTCTCTTTGATAAACTTTACCATTTCTGCACATTACTGCACCAATTCCGGTCCCATCACCTGCCTTTCACCTACCTCATGCCAATTCAATGGTGTTCTGCAAGGTCTTCCATAAAGTGCTTCATATGGTGCCATCCCGATGCTTGTATGATAGCTGCTGTTGTAGGCAAACTAAACCATACCTAAATGCTGCTCTCATCCGCCTCCCCAAACTAAACAACATGCTCGCACATATCTTCAATGGTCTGGATTGTCCTTTCCGTTTGTCCATTGGTTTGGGGATGGTATGCTGAACTATATCTCAACTGTGTACCAACAACCCGCTGCAAACTTCTCCAAAAATCGGAAGTAAATCTGAGATCCCTATCTGAAACAATGGTGACTGGAATTCCATGCAACGGCACAATTCTATCCACATACAACCTTGCCAATCTATCTACTGCACATGACATGCTTACTGCTAGCAACCTGCATACTTTTGTCAATCTGTCAACAAAGACCCAAATGCCATTATGACCCGACGTTGTTCTGGGTAAACCTGCAACAAAGTCCATTGCTATATCATCCCACTTCCACTATGGTATTGGTAATGGCTGCAACAAACCGCCTGGCCTTTGATGCTATGCTTTAATCTACTGGCATACTAAACATCTTGCTATGAATTCTACTATCTCCTTCTTCATACTCGGCCACCAGAAATATTTCTTCAAATCTTGGTACATCTTTGTGCTTCCTGGGTGAATGGTGTACCTGGACCGATGTGCCTCTTCCAACACTTTCTGCTTTACACCAGCTTCACTTGGAACATACAATCTATGTCTAAACTAGACCACACAATCATCGTCTATGGTGACATCTTCCATCTTCACAATCTCGGCCAAATTCTCATCTATCTTTTGTGCTTCTATAATCTACCAATATAAAGATGGCTCCACTGTACTACTAGCTAACACAGCTCTCCGCTGGCTACTTGGAACAATCAAGGAATTCTCTGCTATCTTCATACAATTTTCATTCTCTCATCATCATGTGACTCATAACTACCTTCCTGCTCAAAGCATTTGCAACCACATTTACCTTGCCTAGATGATATGCTAAGCTGAAATCATAATCCTTTAGATATTCCATCCACCTGCGCTGCCTCAAATTCAGATCTTTCTGTGAAAAGATATACTTCAAACTCTTGTAGTCCGTGAAGATCTCAAACCTCTCACCATACAAGTAATGCCCCCATATCTTCAATGCAAACACAACCGCTGCCAATTCTAAGTCATGTGTGGGGTAATTCTCCTTGTGCCGCTTCAATTGTCTTGACGCATAAGCCACCACTTTTCCATGCTGCATAAGCACTGCCCCAAGTCCTCTCCTGGATGCATCTATATAGCACAAATCCACCTCGGCCTGACGAAATTTCGAATATTGGTGCTGAAGTGAGCCGTTTCTTGAACTCCATAAAACTACGCCTGCATAGGATGACCAAACAAATGGTACTCCTTTCCTGGTAAGCCTTGTCATTGGTGCTGCAATCTTGAGAAATCTTGATAAACTGCCTATAATAACCTTCCAAACCAAGGAAACTCCTAATCTCTGGCACTGACTTGGTTCCTCCCATTTCATAACGGCTTCCACCTTTTCTAGATCACTACAACACCTTCACCAGAAAAGACATACCCCAAAACTGAATCTCTTTCAACCAAAACTCACACTTACTGAATTTTGCATAAAGTTGATGTTCCCTCAATGTCTGTAATGTAACTCTTAAGTGAGCTGCATGTTCTTCTTCTGAGGCTGAATACACTCAGATATCATCAATAAATACCATAATAACCGATCTAGATATGGGTGGAAGATTCTATTCATCAAATTCATAAAGTTGCAGGTGCATTGGTTAGCCTAAATGGCATAACCACAAACTCATAATGCTCATACCTTGTTCTAAATGTCATTTTGTCAATGTCTTCTTCCCGGATCCTCAACTGATGGTACCCCGATCTCAATCTATCTTGGAGAACACCTTTGCTGATTGCAATTGATCAAATTAGTCATCAATTCGTGGAAGTGGATACCTGTTCTTTATTGTAACTTGATTCAGCTGGCGATAATCAATACACATTCTGAGACTGTCATCCTTCTTTCTAACAAACAAAATTGGTGCTCCCCATGGTGGGTGACTAGGATGAATAAAACCTTTTTCAAGTAATTCTTGTAACTGCTTCTTCAACTTTTTCAATTATGCAGGTGCCATCCTGTATGGTGCCTTGGAAATGGGCATACTACCTGGCTGCAACTCTACTGTAAAATCCACCTCTCTATGTGGTGCCAAACCTGGTAACTCATCTGGAAATACATCTACAAATTCTCTAACAATAGGTACCATATCTACTATCTTACCTGCCTCAACCAAGCTAACTGATGCCAAATAGGCTACACACCATGCATTAATCAGTTTCCTAGCCTTAAGAGCAGAAATGATAAATTTAGGGGTATAGAATGGCATACCTTGAAATTCAAACATACTACCTCCTGGATGGCTGAACCTTACTCTTTTCTTTCTGCAATCTATCACTGCCCCATATGCTTCCAACCAATCCATGCCCAATATCACATCATATTCCTTTAACTGTAGTGCATACAATCTTGCTATCAACTGATTACCTGGATCACGAACCTTATCCAAATAACATGTAGTAAGCATGAAATCCCCGGAAGGGACCTCTACCACAAGCTCACACTGCCTCTCCTCAAATGGATGTACCATATTATCAATAAAGTCTTCAGAAATGAAAGAATGTGATGCACTTGGATCAATTAACGTTCTAGCAAAGAATTCAAGAAGTGGTATAATACCTTCAATCAGATTCGATGCCTCCGCTTGAGCCCTTGTGATCGCCATCACTCGTCCTCGTCCCCTTTAGTAAGGTGTACCCCTACCTCGCTCAGCTGGTGGCTGTTGCTGCTGTTGCTTCTGTGGTACCCCTCTACCATAAGTACCTCTTCTTGGATATGGGTAGTTCCTTGCCAAATGCCCCAGCTGATCACAATTATAACATCTGAACTCTGCGGGCTGCCTAGCTGTGCTTTGCTGAGATTCCTCCACCTCCGGCTTATAGCTTTGGCCCTGCTGAAATCCTTGCTGCCTGCTGCCTCCTTGACCTCTCAATATCTTCTTCAGCTTGTTTCCCCACTTGCCATAGCCCGATATAGAAGCTCCTCCCGAAGGTGCCTTGCCCTTGCTAACACCCGGTGATTTGTGGAAGTCAAAAGCTACCCCCACTTGATCCCGATCCACTGGACTGCCTTGCTTGCACTGTTCTTTCTAATATTGCTGCTCTTTGGGCTGCCTCCTCCACTATCCCACACATCAAAGGAGTCACTGCATCTTGCAACTCCGGCCTCAACCCCCGAATAAAATACTCAACCATCATTGCATTTTTAGTTACCACATAAGGGGCATACCTCCTCAAGACCATGAACCTCATCTGATACTCCAATACTAACAAATTTCCTTGCTGTAGTGTCCTGAATTGCTCCCTCTTGGCTTGCTGAATTTGCACCGGAAAGAATGTGTTGTTGAATACTTTAAGAAACGAGGGCCATGTGATTGTATCTTCTGCACTTCCGGTGAACACGGTTTGCATCTTGATCCCCCCCCACTTGTGCAAATCCTCTCAACTAATAAGTAGCCAATATCACTCTGTCAGCTGTGGACACCTCATAGTAACAAATACCCTTTCTATCTCATGTAGCCAATGCTCTGCTGTATCCGGATTCTGACCTCCCGAGTATGTAGGTGGTTGTAACCGCAGCCGCACCTCTCACTAATACCGTGGACTCCTCCACACTAGCTGACCGCACTGGTGCAACTAGAGGTACAGGTGCTACAGGTGGTACCTCTGCTCAAAACGGTGGTGCTAGGGGTGCTGATACTACCTCCTCCTGTACTGGTGGTACTATACCGCTGGCTGAACCGGTGGCTGGTGATCTAGCCGTGTCCGAATCTAGGTGATACTTGTAGACGCGAGATTTGGCCCATCTTCGCGTGGTTCATGGCCCAATAAGGCTGGTTTGACCACTTGTTGACTTGCCTCGGATCCCATGTAAACGTCCACATCGATTGCCACTGACTCCATGTTGACGGCAAGAGCCCTGGACGTCGACTATTGTTGACGTCCACCTATGTTGACGTTTGCATGTGGTTGGCGGTAGCATCTCTTAACGTCAACCTGGGTTTATTTGGTTTGTGCAACTGCCCGAGATTCCAGCCCACTTGCGCCCTCCTCTCAGCCATGCAACGCATGGGGCCGTTCCCAACAGGCAAATGGGCCACCTTGGCACCCCCTTAACCCATAAAAATCCTACATGACCCCCTCTCATTGGTTTAAGCTGTAATACATGGATTGCCGCATGTTTAATGATGGGTTATGCGGAAATACACAATACGGTAATCTAGAAGGGGGGGGGGGGGGGTTGAATAGATTACTGCAAGTTTAAACTATTGATGGCTTCTTTTCGATGCTACAGCGATCTTAATGAAATTTGATTAGAATTCGATAAGTATGAGACCGCTTGAGTTGATCTTGAGATGAGAGGGAATCAAACGTGCGTATGACACCGTGCCTACCATCATCTATCGCAAAACGCGAACAAACCACCAGCCAACCACGACACGATGAGAAGGTGTTTTAGTTCAGTACACAACTCGTGTATCCTACATCCACCGTCCACACACACACGCAGAAACGACTGCTTATGAGCGAGTTCAACACAACAACTCACCACACACCGTTGTCTGATGAAACACGATCAAAACAACCACAAATACGTGAATCAAGCACAAAGGATGCTCAAAACACAACCACACACACACACGATGGAATGGAAATTATGAGATGGAGAAGAATTAGGAATTAGGGAACAAATCCGGTTGGAATTCTTCTCGTGGATCGTCCAAACGCTCTTCAAACTTCGATTGGATGTAGATTGATCGATGTAGAAGGTTGAATTGACGACGATCCGGCTTCAGCTCCGCATAGATGGTGATTCCACGACGATCTGGGCGGAAAGTTGAAGCAGAGCAGTAATTTGGGGCTTTTCCTCTTGATCCCTTGGAGGCTCTTGGATGGGAGGCTGCTCTCTGCGAATTTGGCTCCAAAAGGATGCTTATATAGTGTTAGGTAAAGGTGGGGGTCGTGGAGGAAGGAAACACCTAAGTGGGGCCGGATTAAGAAACTCAAAATCTCATGTTTCCGTCGTCTGTCGACAGGTGCACTTGCATCTGTCGACAGGCGCACTCAGGCTGAGAACTGGGTTTCAGAAATTGAGTTTCTGAGTGTATCTGTCGACAGGCAGTTTGCATCTGTCGATAGATGCACTCAGGAATAGAAAACATGAGCTCTGTCCTGGGTTGACTGTGTGTATCTGTCGACAGGTACATTGCATCTGTCGACAGATACACTCAGAGATGCAAACCTGAGTTCTGTCTTGGAATGACTGTATGAATATGTCGACAGGTACATTGCATCTGTCGACAGATACCTCTTTGACAGATATTTGTCCTTTTTGCTCATTTCTTCAATGCCTCTTCAATGCTCCATCTTTCATGCTTGTGCACCTACATGCAAATACATTGTTAGTGATGTACATTGTATGATTTAGCAATGTTTAACTCAATCACTTTCATGGTGTTTTTCATGTTAGTTAGCACATCAATTTTGCATTAAATCAATGTTCAAGGATGTTAATGTGATCATCAAAAACATGATATATGGAAAACCCAACAATCTCCCCCTTTTTGATGATGACAAAAAAATTCAATTGATGCATATATTGATGTTCTCCCCCTTTTTGACAACATACAAAAGGTCAAGTCATGCACATATGGAGACAAATAAACATGAACTGAGTTTTCATTGATTGATCATTGAAATTTCACAGTACATTTGATAATCATTACATGACTCAATAGAAATCAAAAGAAAGGGAAATAACATGAACAAGCAAAAGATGACTAGACAAGTGAGACTAATTCCCAGCTAAGACTCTTAGTGACCTCTAATGACCCTGAGATCCTCTATTCATTATCATGTCCAGCAGAGGGTGACGGGATCCATCTCTCTCGAAGTAGAGGTGGTCAAGCTGGTCATCCAGAGTGTTGAGGCGAGCATCCACTTGATCAAATCTTGAAGTCATCTGAGCAAATCCTGAGATCATTTCTTGATGGATTTGTGCCAAGTAATCACGAATGGATTGTTCTTGAGGCACAGGTACATCATCAAATTCTTGAGCTTGGTCAGGCATTTGCTCATCCTGAGGTTCTTCATCACTGCCTTCATTTGCTTCATCGCCTTCATTGTCTTCTTCATCTATTGAGTCTTCAGCTCCTTGTGGTTCCTTTCCCTTGAGAGTCCTTGTGACTACACCGTCTACAATCTTGTAGCCCATGCGGTTGGCAGCAGTGAGATCAAAAGCACTTCGGGACTTTAATGAGATGAGCTCACTTGGAGGGATAGAAATGCCAAGGAAAATAAGAAGAGAAGTGATGGGGCAAGATGGCATTGATCTTTTGGTGTTAGAGAAACACCGACGGATGAGGCTTATCATGAGTTCAGGCAGATTGATTTCTGACACTTGAGGAAAAATATGAACAAGGATTTATGGACCTCGGTGACTAACTCTCGACTTCCATCCTTCGGACGATCAGGTAGTAAAGATGTGATGGATCATCCGGATTAGAGGAGGAAAGGAGTTGGCATTGAGACGAGCAATCTCCTTGGTAGAGTCATAAGGTTCCAACGTGAGAAGCTCATAGTACTCAGAAGCAGAGGAGTGTAGTTGAAGAGTTCAACTCCTGAGTTTGGAATTTCGAGGGCTGTGGAGAGAAGATTGGCAGTGAGGCGAAAACGAGTGCCTTTCACCGAAGAGTAGAGATCTCCCTGATCGGAAAGCCCTAGGTTATTGTAGAACTCGGAGACGGCAGTTGGAGAGTACTACAAGTGGGAGTACAAGAAGGATGTCCACCTTGTGTGTCAAAATAGGGTAGGAGTGAGGGGAGGGAACAGTGCTAAGGACTCGAAGTCCACATACCGGGATTGGACAATCTTCTTGAAGGTGTCGATGGGTCGGATTAGATGGAGACCTTGAGGAACGATGAGTTCCGGCAACCGATCCTCACGATGCTTGCTGCGACGTTCGGAAGGAGCCCTGGAGCTTTCTCCGGCGTCCGTCGGAGCGCGATGACGGCGAGCGAGAAGCTTCGATTTGGGTGCCATCACGGAAGAGGATGAGAATGGAGAGTGAAGGGAGAGTGGAGGGATCCCAGACGAGGAGCAGCAGGATCGTCGGAGACGGAGCCCTGAAGGGGGAAAGATAGGGGTTTGGAGAGGAGGAGGAGGGAACGAGAGAGGAGGGTTGAGAATGGTCGTGGGCGGCCTTAGAATGGATTTAGAAGGTTTTAAAAGAGAGGCCCCACAAAAAGGAGGTGAACCGGCGCGAGGGTTTTCTGCAAAAATGGATCTGGGCCGTCGTCTGTCGACAGATGTCAGTCTATCTGTCGACAGATAACTCCTTTTGGTTAAAAATTGATTTTTGACAATATTTTTCAAAGGGACAAGTGTTCATTTGTTGTTTTAAGGCAAAATGGGTGTATGTGCCAGATAAAAATTCATATCCATTATGATGAAGACATGACACAAATCTAAAATGATTTTGAATTAAAACTGATAAGTTCTTTAAGATAGATCATAAGAACACATTTCACAATAGCCAGTGAAAATTAAATAACTCTTTTGATTAAGGCCGTTGAAGAAAAACATGCATCTTAATAGAGATGATAGTCAGATGACAATTGAATTAGATGGCCACAAGAACGTCTTACCGAAGAAGCACATTGGACTTGACATAAAAAGTTTTCAGAGGCTTCACTCTATTTCTGGTATGATTTTAGAATCTTTAAACAACGAAGATGGAAAAGAGTGGCAATGAGGAGCACTTTCACTTTTTCATGTGAAGGTAGACATTTGTGATGCCAATACCCCCAGTTACTCAATGTGAGTGTCCGTCAAGCCATTGTATAGAGATAATGAAACAACCTTTTGACGCGAAGACCGACATTGGTGATGCCCATGTCCCCGGTTACTTAGTGATTTTCATCATTGCTCTACCTCCATCCCACAAATGAAAGATAAATTTGTTGATTGAACCGAAGAATATAGGTAGCTTTTCTCCCTTTTTTTTTATTATTTTTTCTTTTTGTCAAGTACATGAGATTTCTTTAGGCAAGATGTAATGTAGAACATTAAATTCAAGAGCTTTCTGATTTTTCAAATCATTTTTAGATTCATGTTTAACGACAAGAGAGTTATTCAAAGGAGATGTTTAAAATCATTTGGTTTGCTCATTGTGTTCAAAATGATCTAAAAAGACCTCAATCAAGTGTTGCATCAAACAACATTTAGACTTGGTTCATGACTTTGACATGAAGTGGATATGAAAGGTTATATTGCACACAAACAAACCAAGGTTTACCTTTAAATCAAGTAAGGAACACTTTCTTGAAAAGTATGAAGAAGGAATTGAAAATAAGGAAGAATGTGTGTATCTGTCGACAGAAGGAATCTGTCTGTCGACAGATGCACACAGACTGATGAATTGAAGTTTCTGTCAGAACAAGACTGAGTGTATCTGTCGACAGATGGAATGAGTCTGTCGACAGATATGAACAGATTGGATTTTTCTGGTTTTAGATTGATTGCACATTGAGTTCAAGGAAGTGAAAATTCAACAAGGAGATGTAGGAAGAGTTTCCTCAAGAAAATACTCATCTATCCTTAACTCACTCCCCCATAGTGTGTGCACGTGTTGACACAACATCCAAGCAAGGATTCACACAAGCATTTGATACAAGACAACATCTTCATGAAAGGAAAGTCATACACAAGCACATGGTCACAGAAAAAGCGTTGTTTCATGGAGTTAACATGATAAAATGTAAGGAAACTAAAAATCCTATGTGAAGTACAGGGCCTTTATATGAAATGGGACTATTGATACTTGGCGGAGAATATTTCTCACGCATGATGATAGTTTCCAAACAAGCCGAACTTGTTCTTCCACAGTTCACCATTTGATATACCACATAGTCATTCACACATAAAGAGCATGTACTCCAATATGGATAGTTAGTTTCATTGCATTTTACACAAACCCAATTCTCTTCTTAAGGATGTGAATCTATCTTCAGATAAGGGTTTAGTGAAAATATCAGACAATTGTTTTTCTGTGGGAATGAAAATAAGTTCTAAGGTTTTATTGGCAACTTCATCTCTCAAGAAATGATGACGGATTTCAATGTGTTTAGTCCGACAGTGTTGGACAAGGTTTTTTGAAAGGTTGATAGCACTTGTGTTGTCACATAGGATAGGTGTGCATCCATTTGAACATTATAGTCAGCTAACTGACTTTTGATCCACAACACTTGAGCTGCACAACTTCCTGCAGCGACATATTCTGCCTCTGCAGTGGAGAGTGCAACCGAGTGTTGTTTCTTGGATGCCCACGAAACCATGCAACCGCCAAGGAATTGGCAATATCCACTAGTGCTTTTTCTATCAAGTTTACATCCAGCATAATCATGCATATCAGCATCATCAGAATATGAGATCAAACAAACTACTGCCCTGGGTACCAAAATCCCAAATTGCATGTGCCAGAGAGATATCGGAAAATTCTCTTGACTGCAATTAAATGGCTTTCCTTTGGACTAGATTGGTATCTAGCACAGAGGCAAACACTATATTGAATATCCGGCTACTTGTAGTAAGATAAAGGAGTGAGCCAATCATACCTCGAAGTGCTTTGCATCTACTGGTTTACCTTTCTCATCATTTCCAATTTGATGCTTGTGCTCATTGGGGTGGAGGCCGGTTTAGCTTGCTCGAATTGAAATCGTTTGAGAAGCTCTTTGACATATTTTTCTTGATTTATGAAGAATCCGTCTTTATGTTGTTTCACCTGCAAACCAGGAAAGAATTGAAGCTCCCCCATTAGACTCATCTCAAATTCACTGTGCATGTGTTTAGAAAATTCTTCACACAGTGAAGGGTTAGTAGAACCAATATGATATCGTCCACATAAACTTGAACAACAATTATGTGATTGCGAACTTTCTTAGTGAAGAGTGTTTGGTCTACTTTACCTCTTGAGTAGTTCTTGCTTACCAGAAAATTGCTTAGTCTATCATACCAGCTCGAGGTGCCTGTTTCAAACCATAAAGAGCTTTGTGCAATTTATACACATGGTTAGGCATTTCAGAATTTTCAAAACTTGGTGGTTGAGAGACATAGACTTCTTCTTGATATAGCCATTTAAGAAAGCAGTTTTAACATCCATTTGATAAAGTTTGAACTTATGGGAGCATGCATATGCTAATAAAATTCTGACTGCTTCTAACCTGGCTACGAGAGCAAAGGACTCTTCAAAGTCTACACCAAACTCTTGACTATATCCTTTTGCTACGAGTCTTGCTTTATTTCTGACCACTTTTCCTTCTTCATTAAGTTTATTCCTAAACACCCATCTAGTTCCTATGATAGAAATTCAGGGGTTCTAGGAACTAAACTCCATACATTATTTCTTTGAAATTGACCAAGTTCCTCATGCATAGCATCAATCCATGAGTTATCTTTTAAGGCTTCTTCAACATTTTTGGGTTCCACTTGAGAAACAAAAGCAAAAAGATCATGTTCAATTATTTTTCTTACTTGAGACCTTGTTTGAACAGAATCATTTAAACTACCTATCACATCATCAAGTGGGTGATCTTTGGAATACCTCACATTTGTGATTGTTGAAGGGCCGGGAGTATCTTGTCCTTGAGGAATTTGATCTTGTGAGTGAAGTTCTTCAGGAGGTTCACTTTCTGGTGGATTCTCTTCAAGTGTTTCATCTTGTTTTCTGAATGCAATTTCATCATCTTCATCGTAGTCCCTGTGAAGATATCCACCTTTGGTCTTGAAATCTTCTTCAGATTTGTCTTTTGCTTTGACTTGTAGATCCTTGAGCGATGTCCCTTCATCCTTTTTCCAGTCATGTTAACATTCAACCTGTTAGATTTGGCATAAGTCTCATCAAAAACAACATGTGGAGTTTCTTCCACAGTGCGTGTTTTATTGTTAAACACCCTATATGCCCTAGAGTGTTCTGAGTAGCCTAGAAAAACACCTTGATCACTTTGGCTTCAAATTTATCTAAATCAGATTTATCATTGTTATGAATAAATACCTTTAAGCCAAAAACTCGGAAGTACCCAAGGTGGGTTTCTTACCTTTCAACAACTGGTAGGGGGTTTTCTTTATCACAGGTCTTACCATGGCTCTGTTTAGAATGTAGCACGAAGTGTTCACCGCTTCTGCTCAAAAGCTTTTGGAGAGTTGGCCTTCAACTAGAAGAGTGCGAGCCATTTCCACCAATGTTCTATTTTTCCTCTCCACTACTCCATTTTGTTCTGGAGTCCTTGGGGAAGAGAACAAATGTTCAATCCCTTAGTGCCTGCAAAAATCAGAAAATGCATTGTTATCAAATTCTCCCCCGTGATCGGTGCGGATTAAGCATATTTTATTCACATTGCCATGCTCAATCTTGTTAAAGAATTATTGGAAGATTGTAAGTGTTTCACTTTTATGTGCCAAGAATTTGACCCATGTGAACCTAGAAAAATCATCTACAATGACAAAACCAAAACGTTTGCCATTGAGACTTAGAGTTCTAGTTGGTATTGTTGGTAAGTGTACCTCCATTCAATTGAAAATGTACTGTTGGTTGATGGCCTTAATCACAACTTGCTTAGCATAAGTCATTGTGTGATAGAGGTCACAACGTCATGTTTGAATCAAATTCATGTCAAATTGTTGATAAAGAAACAGGAAGTGTAAAATTTTCTGGAAAAAGAGTGAATAACATTTACTTAGTTGACTTAGATGATCCAGAAAATGACAACTTGTGTCTTGTTGCAAATAGACAGGATGAATTGACCCTGTGGCATCGTAGGCTTGCCATGCGAGCTACAACGTGTTGCACAAGATCATGAAGCTCAAATGGTAAGGACTTCCTGACATTTCTTTTAACAACAATGAAAGTTTTTGTGATGCATGTGCACAGGAAAAATAGACCCGGAAGTCTTTCAAATCTAAAGCACTGGTAAGCACATCTAAACCATATGAACTGTTGCACATGGAGGTGGGCCAATGATTTGGCCTTTGTTGTTACCTCCAAAAATGACTTGTCCTCCGTCTTTCTCCACTATGAAACAGAATTTACCTTTGTCGCCCGTCATGTGTCTCGAACAGCCGCTATCCAAGTACCATTTGTTTTGATGTTGGCTACTAGGCATTCCTGCAAATGTGGATCAGACAAGAGGTTTTGGTACCCAAATTACTTTGGGTCCCAAAATTTCATTCATGCAACAAAGTAGATGTTTAGGAATCCAAACTTGTTTGAATTTTTGTTTCTTTGGATTATTCCAGCATTGTTTTTCATCATGACCAATCTTTTTGCATACATTGCATGAAGGAATTTTCTTTTCAATTTTTGTTGCTTGTTAGACTGTTTATTAGTTGAAACTGTTCTTGTCTGTCGACAGGCACCATTGCATCTGTCGACAAGTGGCTTTTTATTTTGTTTGTGGGAACATTTTGTTTAAGTTGCATTGCCTTGGTCTGAGACTGTCTTGAGTTATGCTTTGTGGGAACATGCTTGCTTGTGCTTGGCTAGGATCAACAAATGAAGTGATCAATGACTCTCCTATTTTCTTTTGTTTGACAGGTTGATATCCTAACCCATGCTTGGTTACATGTATTTTGGCGCCCAAAACCGCATCTAGATTTTGCTTCCCTTTTACAAATTTCATTAAGTCCTCAGATTTTTCTTTCAATTCCTTTTCAGTTTGTTCCAACTTTTTCTTGGTTTCTAATTGTTCTTCTTGAAGGAATTCAATAGAATGGCTTAAACAGTCTTTTTCTTTTTGTGTTTCTTGCAATTTCATTTTCAAGCAATCCATTTCTTCATTATGAGTCTTTTCATCAACTTTCATCATTTCCAATTCTTTTGTCAGGAATGCAATTCGTTCATCATTGTTCTTATCATGCACAAGGGAGTTGCATTTCTTTTTTAATGCTCTATTTTCAGATCTATATTCACAAAATTTTTCAAATAAGGTAGTGTATGCTTCCTCCCATTCACTTGCAGTGAAATCATCCAATGAGAAATTTACCTCGCTGGAGTCATCACTCCTAGCCATCAAGCATTTCACTTCTTCATCATCGGATGTTTCTTGTGCATCTTCATCTTCATCACTCCAGGTGGCCAACATTGCTTTGGCCTTTTTGGAGGTGAGTTTTTCCTTCTTCAGCTTCTTCTTGAGTTCCGGCATTCTCCTCTCATGTGCCCTTGTTTCTTGCATTCATAACAAACAATGTCAGATTTTTTGTTGGACTCATATTTCTGTGAAAAATTTTCTTTTGAAAGGGTTTAGAGTTACCTGTGTCTCTCCTTTTGAACTTCAGAAATTTCTTGAATTGTCTAGTGAGCATTGCCATTTCACCATCATCACTCTCACTAGATGTTTCTTGCTCATCACTATCTTGTTGAATGATTTCTTGGAGCTTGTTGATGTTTTTTTGGATGCTTTTAGAGCAATTGACTTCCTAGGATTTTCTTCTAATTCTTTTCTTTTGATGTTGATTTCATATGTCATTAAGGAGCCAATTAGTTCATCCAATTTCATTTTGGAAAGGTCTTTGGAATCCTCAATGACAGTGGCCTTAGTATTCCAAGATGAAGTAAGAGATCGAAGGATCTTTCTTACTAAGTCACTTTCAGAGTATTCCTTCTTAAGACCTTTAAGCCCGTTAACTATTATCATGAATCTTGCAAACATGTCTTATGGTTTCATCAGTTTTCATCTTGAACATTTCATATTCAGACACTAACATGCTAACTTTAGTTTCCCTTACCTCAGACGTACCTTCGTAAATGAGTTCAAGTTTGTCCCACATCTCCTTTGCTGTTGAGCATGTGGAGACTCTTGAAAATTCCTTTGGACGCACCGCACATTGCATCATGTTTAGTGCGCTCCAGTTGAGAGTTCCTTTAGCTATTTGGTCTTTCGTCCAGGTGTCTTCGTCCTCAGGCAACACATATGGTCCCTTGCTGACTATCTTCCACAGCTCGTAATTTTGAGCTCTCAAAAATACCTGCATACGGTTTTTCCAATAAGGATAGTCAGTGCCATCAAAATAGGGTGGCCTGGTTACTGAATGTCCCTCGGCCATATACCCTTGCTAGAATCCATAAGATCGAAAATCTCCTGATCGCTAGATCAAATGACGAAAAACAGTAAATCGGAGAAACCCGCTCTGATACCAATTGAAGGGTTATGCGGAAATACACAATACGGTAATCTAGAGGGGGGGTTGAATAGATTACGGCAAGTTTAAACTATTGATGGCTTCTTTTCGATGCTACAGCGATCTTAATGAAATTTGATTAGAATTCGATTAAGTATGAGACCGCTTGAGTTGATCTAAATGAGAACAGGGAATCAAACGTGCGTATGAACACCGTGCCTACCAATCATCTATCGCAAAACGCGAACAAACTATAGAACACGATGATTTAAGGTGGTTCGGAGTACACAACTCGTGTATCCTACATCCACCGTCCACACACACACGCAGAAACGACTGCTTATGAGCGAGTTCAACACAACAACTCAACACACACACGTTGTCTGATGAAACACGATCAGAACAACCACAAATACGTGAATCAAGCACAAAGGATGCTCGAAACACAACCACACACACACACGATGGAATGGAAATTATGAGATGGAGAAGAATTAGGAATTAGGGAACAAATCCGGTTGGAATTCTTCTCGTGGATCGTCCAAACGCTCTTCAAACTTCGATTGGATGTAGATTGATCGATGTAGAAGGTTGAATTGACGACGATCCGGCTTCAGCTCCGCATAGATGGTGATTCCACGACGATCTGGGCGGAAAGTTGAAGCAGAGCACAATTTGGGGCTTTTCCTCTTGATCCCTTGGAGGCTCTTGGATGGGAGGCTGCTCTCTGCGAATTTGGCTCCAAAAGGATGCTTATATAGTGTTAGGTAAAGGTGGGGGTCGTGGAGGAAGGAAACACCCAAGTGGGGGCCGAATTTGGAAACTCAAAATCTCATGTTTCCGTCGTCTGTCGACAGGTGCACTTGCATCTGTCGATAGGCGCACTCAGGCTGAGAACTGGGTTTCAGGAAATTGAGTTTCTGAGTGTATCTGTCGACAGGCAGTTTGCATCTGTCGACAGATGCACTCAGGAATAGAAAACCTGAGCTCTGTCCTGGGTTGACTGTGTGTATCTGTCGATAGGTACATTGCATCTGTCGACAGATACACTCAGAGATGCAAACCTGAGTTCTGTCTTGGAATGACTGTATGAATCTGTCGACAGGTACATTGCATCTGTCGACAGATACACCTCTTTGACAGATATTTGTGCTTTTTGCTCATTTCTTCAATGCCTCTTCAATGCTCCATCTTTCATGCTTGTGCACCTACATGCAAATACATTGTTAGTGATGTACATTGTATGATTTAGCAATGTTTAACTCAATCACTTTCATGGTGTTTTTCATGTTAGTTAGCACATCAATTTTGCATTAAATCAATGTTCAAGGATGTTAATGTGATCATCAAAAACATGATATATGGAAAACCCAACATTTAAGTGTGTTTTCTTCACACTTGAGCATCCTATGCTCACTAGCTCCCCCCCACTGCCTATATATTGTACTCCTTGGCCTTCTAAGTGGGGGGGGGGGGGGTGGGGAGATGCTGTACGAGCTAGTGCTTAACACCTTGAGAGAAGAGAGAGAAAGTGCCTTGGAGCTTCCCACCCTTGTTTCCTCTCTTCCTCTCAACCCTGGAACGTTCAGGAGGCTTCATCACGAGCTGTAGGAGCCCATAAGGAGTCATTCATGCCACTAAAGAGGAATCACTCCCTCTTCCCCCTCTCCTTCTCTTTCCCTTCTCTCTTTAGCTTTGCATGTTAGTCACTTCACACACATACACTCTAGGCCCGTAGTGCACATCCCTACACACCTAAAAGGGTTTTCCAACCAAAGACGGATGAAAGAAATGTGGTCATAGCATATGGCCACCCCTCTCTCAAGCCCGCAACGGTACGGGGCTCTCCTTTTGGGTTTCTTCTTTTCATTTGGACGTTTACTACATTGCCCTAAGTCTAATAGAGCTCTCTCTTTGTTGCAGGAACCCTCAAGCAACCATGGAGCTTCCTTTCTTTGGCCGGCCGAAGAGAGGAAAGTCAGAGTCCCGCCATTCACCGTTGCACGAGGCCACGTCACCGGCGCGATCCAAACACTTCCTTGGGCACAGGTAAGGCCTGGCGATCACCTCCCACTCATTTCTTGTTGGGTTTCTTCTTCCTCTCTCTAGTCAACCTGGTCAAATGGGGGTCAAAGAGCAAGTAAGGTCAACCAGAAACCATCCACGCCAATGAGGGAGCAGTCAGCATTCGAGAAACCTCCAGAGTAGCAGCTGCTACATCGGGGGCGCGGAACGGGATGTCCACAGCTCCGCTTTGATGATCACGGTGGGACCACTGCTGCTACCACGGTCTTCAATCTGCACACAGGTAGACGGCAAGTGATCTTGCCGTTTACCCAGGTAAACGTCTGCTTCCCTTGCCATTTAGTTCTTCTTAGTGTCAACATCTCATCCCGTTTACTTCCTATTAGCGTCCATCGATCCTGTCGTCTACATTTTTTTCCTGAGGAACTGAACGTCCACTGTCTTGCCGTTATTTCCCAGAAGCTTGTTTTTTGGCTATTTTGATCTGTTTTTTCTTTCTGTCTGCTTCCTGTTTGACCCTAACAGTCCTTGTTGCCCAGCTAGCAAGCCCAGAGGGGGGGTGAATGGGATTCTTTAAAATTTGATTATCTAAAACCTGTTCACAAAAATGTTCACACAACAAGCAGTTCGATGATTGTTAGCGTTAGTGAAAAGTAAACAACAAACACAAAGCAAGCAATCACACTACACATATTTATCCTGGTTCGGACCTCCTATCCATAGGAGTCCTACGTCCAGTCCCTGAGCAACCTCAGGATTCACTACCCAAGGGTATAGTCCCCCTCAAGGACACTTACACACCCAGCCGCAGCTGGTCTTCTCTTCACAACCCGAAGAGGAATACCACTCTGGAACCCTCTAGGTCTTCCTTCAACACGAAGGGAACAACACCCTAGAACCCCTAGGTCTTCCTTCAACATGAAGGGGAAACAAACACAAAAATGTGTTCAGGAGACAAGCCCCTAGATCAAGCTATAGAACAACGCTCAATCTGAAGCTAAGACTGAGACGAAAGGTTCTAGTATGAGGAGAACTCTCAGTACACAAAGCTCTCAAGGCTAACACAAGAATGCAGAGAGCTAAGAGCTAGACAAAGCATAAGGAGTGAAGCTTTGCTCTTTCAGATGCTCATAGAAGGTTTGTAAAAGATTGTTGTCAGTGCTATCATATTCTAGAGCACAGTCTTCTATATATGTTTCCATTTGAAAATAGAACGTTGAAGTAACCGTTGTCTCTAAGTGCTGGTGTATGTTAGACTGTATGGTCTTCAACAGATCTTTACATACCATGCAAAGAGAAGATCTTCCTCGATATCCTTTTCTCTTCCATTTGTCCAACGTTGTTTTGAGATGTGCTTTTAAGAGATCTGCACACATTAAATGATAAAACATGGACAGCTATGTCGTCTCTTTTTGTCAGTCAATGTTAGACGAAAATACATCAAAATAAAAATGCCATTTTGCTTCTTCTAAAAGGATGTCTCCAGTATAAGAAAGAGAGTAGAAGATATCTATGCATGCATTTCAGTGATACGTTCAGTCATAATAAATGCATAGATGTCATAGAGATATGTGCAAAGACTTTGACTTTCAACCTATTTAAAATATCAAGTCGTTATGAACCATAAATCGTTCTGAGCATGGCTTATGAAATCGTTGTGCAAATGAGTCGTTATCTATGCGAATCGTTGCACACTAATAAACAAATTGATGAATATACAATCTTTATACAATCATAACCAAATCATTATAGAGACAAATCGTTTTGATAGTATACAAATCGTTATGAACAAGTCGTTATAATCAAATCGTTGTAACGAATCGTTGTGAGCAAATCGTTGTTTGCTGTATCGAATCGTTACGGCGACCAAGTCGTTGTTGTAACTTATCGAATCGTTACAGTGACCAAGTCGTTGTGTAACTTGTCTAATCGTTACAGTGACCAAGTCTGTGTGTAACTTATCGAATCGTTATAAAAGATCAAATCGATGTGAGAGCAAATCATTGTTCTCACTTAAGAAAATGATGCGACGACCAAATCGTTATGAGCTCGAAATCGATGCACAACTTATCGAATCGTTATGAGGTGGAAATCGATGCGATCACTTAGAAAATCGTACGAGATCGAAATTGTTGCGATCACTTAGCAAATCGTTACGAGAACGAAATCGATGCGATCACTTAGCAAATTGTTACGAGATCAAAATCGATGCGATCACTTGGCGAATCGTTCTGAGATCGAAATCGATGTGATCATCAAATCGCTAAGGCACAAAGTTGCTCTGTTGACTTATTGAATCGTTATGATGTCGAATTTGTTATGCTCACTTAGGAATCTTTATGAGAACAAATCGTTATGAAATAGACTTCAATAGAATAGTGATGACTTATGAAATCGTTATAGAACCAAAAATCAATGTGGATGAGGAAATTGTTATGATTCTGAGGAAATCGTTGCAACACCTAGAAAGTCGATGTGTACTTAGAATATTTCATGCTTTGAACTGTAAATGCTATATGATGATAAATACTTACTGATTTTGCTTGTATTTCCTTGATTTATTTCCTGTGCTCATCTCATAGAAATTATGTTAGAGTAACTTTATCACAGTTTTCTTAATCACCAAAATAGATATGTAATTTATTTAAATACATTGGGGATAATCTGATCATCAATCTCCCCCTTTTTGTGATGACAAAACATAGCATTAACCAAAGATGTTCTAAAATAAATCTAAATAAATTGCGGAATAAAATATCATGAGAGATGTATTTCAAAAGTATGTATTTCTCCCCCTTTTTGACATTAAGCAAAAAGAGATATACATGAGACAAAGAAAAGAGAAAGGACAAATGAGAGAGGAAAAAAAAAGGAGAGATATTGAATTACTCTGGAGGAGGTACAGAGAGGTAGAAGGCAGGAGACAAAAAGAGGCATAATGGGAAATGATTTCCCAAGCCTTAGATTCCTGCTCTTCAAAATAAAGACGAAATACTCCACAAGCAACAGAATAAGAAGGTCCCATGGTGGGAGCCATTCTCTGATGATGAAGAATCTGTTGATCTTCCAAGAAGTTAGCATAGCGATTTCTGTCAAAGGAATGTCATACAAACTGACTTTTCCAAAACTGGCACAAGAGAGAAACTGATCAACAGAGATTGGGTAGAAGGGTTGCTTCTGCTTCAGTTCTAGGCCCATGGCTTGTGAGCTTGTATTTTTCAACCCATGATTGAAAGGGATCATTACAAGTGATGGAGTTCATTCTAGAAATTCAGCAGCTAAAATTGGAGGTTTTTTTCCTGGCTTGAGAGACATTCAGATCAGTATGTTGCTGAGCATAGGGGATAGAATCTGGCCCAATCTGAAGGAGATAGTCTTTCAACACTCAGACAAGAGATGGGCGAGGACATCAGCATTGACATGGCCTGGTGATACTCTCTAAATAAAATATGTGAAAGGCAACCAGATGACCTTCTGCACTTGATTCTTCCCATGACTCTGGCAAAACGCTCAAATAATGAGCCAACAGCTGAATCCATGACCGAGAATGAAGTGGGGGAAAAGACAGTGTTAGGCAACTGGAGGGTGGCAAAGTCAACTTGGATAGCTTCAGTGTAGCTTCAACTGACCCAAGATCTCTAATAGCCTGCTTGAACTGACCAAGCTGAACCTCAGGAAGATGATTAAGATATTTGTAGTTATTGAATATCTGATAGTGCCTGATCATTTTGATTTCCTTCTGAATGAAAGGAGACCATGTGTCCTTGTGAAGAATCTAAAACCACTCTGATAAAGTCATGAATGATCCCGAGGAGGGAACCTGGCTGATCGGGCAAGAAGAACTTATTGCATAAGCTTTATGACTCTGAGCCCACTGCTCTTCAGTTTTGGCTTCGTCTAGAGAAAATTTTTTATTTTTCAAACTTAGAGAGAGAAGTATAGGCAAAATGACATAAGACGTCGGTAGGTTAGATGAGGAAGGTTATGATGGTAGCAAAAACAACTTCTGAAGGAATTCTCTATAGAGTGGTTTGTTTTTGTTGTCAACTGTTAGAGAAAACCACAGGGTTGGATAACAAGGATCAGCAGAGATAGAGGAAGTGGAGGTTATTTTTCTTTTCTTAGGAGCAGGGCTGGAAGAGCCTGTCCTATGAACATGAGTTTCAACCTTCAATACAGATCGGAGAATAACTTCTTCAAACTCATCCTTGATGTCCCTAAGATAGGGGGCATCAATATGAGCACTTGTTGCCCAGCTAGCAAGCCTAGTGGAGGGGTGAATGGATTCTTAAAATTATTGAGACCTAAAAAATCTGTTCACAAAATAGTCACACAAAACACACTTCGATAGTTGTTAGTGTTAGTAAAGGTAAACAGCACCACACAAAGGCAATCACACTACACAAGGATTTATTCTAGTTCGGATCCCCTCTCCTTAGGAGTCCTACATCTAGTCCCTGAGCAATATCTCAGGTTTTCACTACCCAGGGTACAGTCCCCCTTATGAACCCTTACACACCCGCCGCAGCTGGTCTTCTCTTCACAACCCGAAGAGGAATTACAACACCCTGGATACCACCAGGTCTTCCTTCAACACGAAGGAATACTGTGAGGACTAGGAGGGGAGGGGAGTGGTCCCCCCCTTTTCCCCCAGCACCCTACGTGCAGGGGGACCCCGGAAGTGGCTGTCGAGCCATTTCAGGTAGGGGAGAACCCCTCCCACCTTGCCCCTCCCTCTCCCAACCCTCTTCTGCCCCCTCCCCTCTCGCCCCCCTCGTTCTCTCCGCTGTCTTCCCCTTTCCCTCTCTCCCTCTCTCCTCTCTCAGGCTCATCTCTCTCTCTCTCTCTCTGTCGCTCTGTGCGTCGCCCGGAGGAGGAAGCCGTCGCCGCGCCACCGCCACCCGGAGCCGCGCACGGAGGACGCCGTGCGCGGATGTCCCGCGTCGCCGTCGCCTGTGGATTTCGCCACCGCCGCTGCTTGGGGTCGCCGCCGGCGGTCCTACTACCGACGTTGGTAGGGACCCCCTCTCCCTCTCCAGTGTCGACCGGACTCCCCCTCCCCCTGTGCGCCGCCGTGACCCCACCCCCCCTTCCTCTCCCTACTCTACCGTCTCTCTCTCTCTCTCTCTTCTCTCTCTCTCTCCTCTCTCTACGTGAGACCTCCGGAGGAGGTGTTTTCGGAGAGGGGAGCGCCGCCGATGACCGCCGCGCCGTCCGGCGACCCCCCTCCCGCCGGCGCCGGCCCGACAGTGGCCGGCCGGCCGCCCCCCCCCCCCCCCCCCTTCTCCTTCTCCTCCTCACCTCCGTAGGGAGATCGGGAGGAAGAAGGAGGTGGGCGCAACGCGCCCAGATTTCTTTGGATCTGGGCTGTAAGGCCCTCAAATTTCTGTCACATTAACTTGTATTTGTGCATGTATGGTTTGTGCTTGTGTATGTATATACATACTTACGTACGTATTAATTAGTACAATTACGTGTGCATATGTTATACTAGATGTAAATAATGCATGTATTGAATGGTGATAGTATGAATACACTACCATATACATATGTATGTATACATGCATGGCATGCATGGTTTTTCTGCATATTTTAGACTTCTGGCCGAATGCCATCTTGGCGTCAACCCCTAGCCGTTGAGGTGGTGTCAGTGTCCAGACATGGACGCCAACACTAATCCTGGCGTCTAACGATGTGGACCCTATTTCTCTGACCTGCTGCGTTGCAGAGCCAGAATTTCCGGAAACAAGGGAGCTCACCCATTGGGGAGCTGTCCCCAACGGCTCTGAGAGCCATTTGTCACCTTGTGAGTGGGAGAGAGACCTCTTCCACATGTTTAAACCCGGATCTGCCTTCCCCAGCCCTCTCTTCACCTTTGCAAGAGGAGAAAAGAGAGAAAGAAAACCCTAGAAGAAAAAACTGAGAAACCCCCACTTTGCAACCCAAGATCCGACTTTCTGGAGCTAGATCCGGCCATCTTCCACGACAAGAGGATAGCTGGAGCAAAGGAGGAGGCTTCCCCGACATTTCCTTGCTGTGGAGATCACCCAGGAGCCCGGAGGAGGGAGATCTTGGAGGACAGTTGCACCTTCTTGGGACTGCCTAAGGAGGGCTTCTCCGAGCACTTTGATCCATTGGAGCAATTTCTAAAAGGCAAGTGACCTAACCATAATGTCCCCGTATGTGTCTAGGTCGATTCTACAATTTTTATGAATTTTCCCTCGAGTCCTAGACCCTCACATTCACCCAATCTTGAGAGCTCAGGTCTGTGTTTCTGCACAGACTTGCATTGACGGCAAGGTCACTGGACGCTGATATTATGCTTGGCGTCCATCGACCATGCCGCTGACACTGAGTCAGCGGCCAGAGACCGCCGCCAAGTTCCTCTGGATAGAACAGTGACCTGTTCTGCCCTTCCTATACAACTATTTTCGGTATGGTTTCGGTGATGAGGATATATTAACCCTATACACTATGTATACTGTTAAATGTGGTGTGTGGATGAGTGTAATGTGTGGTGGTGGATGTTAGAAAATTGTATTCCATGAATTTGTAAGCATGATTTGTTGATAATCTTGCCAATCCATGTTTTATGATTAGGAGTAGTCTGAATGCCTCAGTTTTGTCAGATCATGAAGATTAGTGGATCAGTATACGTATACTCAATTTTTGGTAAATTGTCCATGCTTGTATAAATTGCTAATAAATTCGGTTCGGTAAATAAAAGCCATGAAAGAAAGATTTGTGGTGATCGATCTATAGTTGTATGATTTAGGGTAATTCTGTATTCTCAAATCATGCATATAACAGTAGTCTCTGTTCAGACAGTAGCTTGCTAAAATTTTGACTTGTGTGTATAAGTCCATATCAACTTAAATTATGAATGGCATGCTAAATAGGTGTTTTATTTACTGTAAATCCCATTTAGCTCAGAAAACTCTGAAATATTGAATGTATGATCTTGGACCCGAGAATAGCATGTGGTTAAATTTTCAGGTCTTTTGGACCATATATAAGGAGTTATGTATTTTCCATGTGAAATGTAAAAATCTATGTATGTTATCGTAACGTGGTTAATTATTGTTTAAACACAACCTGATTAGTGAATTTACTGTGTGTTAACCTCTTGAAATTTTAGTGCCATGTCAGGAAAAACAGAGATATGCATGTGAGTGAGAAAGTGAAGGAGATGAAAAGTGATATGTGTAAAACCATGTGTAAAATCGGTAAAATGTGTAAATGTGTACTGTGCCAATGTGACACTGCTTCCGTAGAGGGCAGTGGAACTGTATCAGGAAAAGTCCCCCTGAGAAAGTTCAATGGTAAGTGACCCTAAGGGCATAGGGGGAAATCCTGGAGTGGACAAGTACCACTGGTTAGGGTGGAGACCTTGTTCTCCCGGTCTGTGCATCCAAGAGTCGCCATTAAATGCCTAGATGGTGTCTATGTGTAATGTGATGTGTATATGTCCTTCTTTGGTGGTTTGGACTATGTGTCACGGCACCTAAAATGTGAATGTGTAATGTGTAATGTGTATGTGCTTCATGTGTTATGTGTAAGTGAACCATGTGAAATGTGTATGTGTAAAGTGTAACCATGTGAATCGGAAACTTGTTAAAGAAAATGTGAAACTAAAAATGTGAGATATGACATTGAAATCCATGTGAGATAAATCTGAAACCATGTGAAATCAGTAAGTTTCATGTTTGTTAACATCATGGTTATATGTGCGAAGATGTCTAGAATTCATGTTAGGGATAATTGATGAGCACTTGTACAAAATAGCATGATTGTTGTTCACATGGTATGTTTTAAACAACATTGTAGCTCTCATGTTAGGTTTACAGCCATTAACCATGTGAAACCAGAAACTTAAAGCATGTGAAAATGTAAGACCCTCGAATTTCCGTCGTATTTTTCGTATTTATGTGTGTATATTGTGTTTGAGTATGTATGTACGTGTTTACGTAGGTATTAAAATAGTATAATTACGTGTACATGTGTTTATATTAAACGTAAATAATGTATGTATTGCATGGTGATAGTATGAATATAATACCACGTACATATTGCATGTATAGAAGCTTGGTATGCATGGTTTCTGCATAAATTAGAGTTCTGGCCGAAGGCCCTATTGGCGTCAATCCCTAGACGTTGAGCCAGTGTCAGCGTCCAGCCCTGGACGCCAACACTCACTCCGCGTCCAGCGATCTGGACGTCAAATTCTCTGACCTGCATGCGCAGCAGAGCTGCAAACTTCTGAAACAAGGCATGGCAACCATTGGGGGATGTCCCCCAACGGCTCTAAGGCTGTCTAGTCGGCATGGTGAGTGGGTGAGGGGCTCTCCTACACCCTGAACCCGAGTTGGCCTCTCCCCACTTCTCATTTTCACCCTTGCAAGAGGAGAGAAGAGAGAGAAAAACCCTAGAGCATTCTGTGAGAAAACCCCATTTTAGAACCCTCAAATCCGATCCCTTGGAGCTGGTTTGGAGATCTTCTGCAACAAGGAAGAAGCTGAAGCAAAGGGAAGGCTTCCCCATCATCCCCTCGGCGTGGAGATCACCCAGGAGCCCGGAGGAAGGCGATCTTGGAGCACTTCTGCAACTTCTTGGAACTGCCCAAGGAGTTCTTCTTCGAGCCATAAATCTCTTGGAGGAATTTTAGAGAGGCAGTGACCTATCTATGGTGTCCCCGTATGAGTCTAGGTGGGTTTTGATATTTTTATGGAATTTTCCTCGAGTCCTAGACCCTCTATTCACCCAATTTGAGCTCGGGTCTGTGTTTCTGCACAGACCTGAGTAGACAGCAAGGTCCCTGGACGCCCAGTTCATCCTTGGGCGTCCATCGACCATGCCGCTGACCCTGAGTCAGCGGCCAGAGACCGCCGTCTAGTTCTTCCATACAGAACATGAGCTGTTCTGTCCCTCTTGTACATTAATTTCGGTATGTTTTATGCGATGAGGATATTGTACCCCTTAACTCTACGTATATTGTGCATTGTGGTTGTGGATGAATGTGGTGTATGGGGTAATGATGTCTTGTAAACTTGTGAGCATGACTTGTAGACCGTTTTGCAAAATCCATGATTTATGATTTAGATTAATGTGAATGCCTTAGTTTCAGTTTGATCATGAAAAATAGTGGGTCAGTATATGTGTTTGCAAATTTTAGTAAATTACCCATGCTTGTGAAATTTGTAATAAGCTCGGTTCGGAAAAAAATGAGAACATGTAAAAATGGTTGTGGTAATTGATTTATAGATGTAGAATTAGGGTGATGTTGTATTCTAAAATCATGCATATATATTAGTAGTCTCTGTGCAAACAGTATGGATAATTGAAAATGTGTTAGACCCATGTTAGCTTAATTTGTGAATAATATGCTAATTAGGTGTTTGATTTCTGTAAATCCTATTTAGCTCAGAAAAATCTGAAACATTGAGGGTATGATTTGGAACCCGAAAACAGCATGTGGTTAAAATTTCAGGTCAATTGGAACAGTAATAAAAAGTTATCTGTTTTCATGTGAAATGTGATAATTCGTGCATATGATCGAAATGTGATTAGATTTTGTTTAAACCCAGCATGATTAATGTGTTTACTGTGTGTTAAACCTTGAATTTGTAGTTTCATGTTAGGAAAAGCAGAGATACTAATGTGAGTGAGAAAGTGAATGAGATAAGAGTGTCAAGTGTAAAACCATGTGTAAACGGTAAATGTTAAAAGTGTAAGTTGTGCCAATGTGATACTGCTTCCGAGAAGGCATTGGAGCCGTATCAGGGAAAAGTCCCCCTGAGAAAGTTCATTGTGTTAAGTGACCCTAAGGGCATTAGGGGGAAATCCTGGAGGTGGACAAGTACCACTGTTTAGGGTGGAGACTTGTTCTCTCGGTCTGCGCAGTCCCAAAGTCGCCATTGTATTGCCTAGATGGCGTCTATGTGATGTGATGTGTTTATGTCCTTCTTTGGGTGGTTTGGACTATGTCACGGCACCTAAATATGTGTAAAGTGTATGTGTAAAGTGTATGTGTAAAGTGTATGTGACCATGTATAAATGTGTAGTGACATGTGAATGTGTATGTGTGAAGTGTAAACATGTGAAAAGAGGAAACTATGTAAAGAAAAATGTGAAATCCTAGATATGTAAATGTGTCATTGAAACCCATGTGAGACTAAATCTGAAACCATGTGAATTCAGGAATGTATGTTATCATACTCATGTTTATGTGTAGTAAAGTGTTTAAATCCATGTTAGGACAACAAATGAGTATGTGAGCAAAATGGCATGATGATTGTCATATGTTGGTTAAGCAACGTTGTAGCTTTTCATGTGTAGGTTATGTCCATTGAACCAGTGAAATCAGCAACCTAAAGCATGTGAAAAAGTTATGTATGTACTTAAAACATGTGAATCCATGCTAATTATGTTCTCCATTCATGTAGGTAAATTGCTCATGTCAATAGCTCTCACGTTTTGATTAAGTCTCTGATGATGAATAGAGACCAACCCATGTGATAGGTGAATGTTATTTTTGAAATCTGAAAGCATGCGTTATGTATAAAATTGTAGAACTTTCATGATAGGTTTTGAAAACTTAAATGGACTAGCATGCTATGTGTTGCTAATTGTACTGTGCATGTAGAAACCACTAGGACTTGTACGTGTATATCATGCATATTGTTACTTGTTGAGTCCCTGGACTCACTCCTTGCTTCGGCGTACAGGTATAGTTGGTGACACAGAACCCTCGAAAGGCAGTAGAGACGGACTCCGAGCGTGGACAGCCAGTTTTTTGAGTTCTTTGTGATTGTGTACTTCATAGTATGTACTTGAACATTGTATTAGAATTACCATTGAGAGAATGTAATATGTCGACATTTGTGTATCTCTATTTCAGCAAATTAAATCATGTGAATTTAGTTCCTTTTTGCAAATTGTAAACTGCATGTATGTTTAATGTGGATGATGAATAAATGGAGATAGTTCTCCTTTTAC
>JACBKR010002017.1:0-38168 GCA_014218235.1 Colocasia esculenta | reverse complement strand
GGGATAGAATATAAGAAAAGACTACAAAACATCCCCCATTCATAAAAAAATTACAAAATAGTCCTCATATGACAAAGAAATGGCAAATCAGTCCTCAAATAGGGGGAAATTCACAAATCAGTCCCAATTTAAAGGGAGATTTCATAAATCAGCCCATCTTAAGGGAGTATTTTGATAAATCACTCCTACCCTCACTTGAAAAGACAGATAATGAGGCTATGATTAACCCCCAATCTATTTGAATGGTGCTTTCTTTTATGAATTGCTTGCTACAACAAAAAAGGTCTAATATGTATCAAAGGTGTTCGAGTTCTCCTCGATGTAAAAGAAATGTTGATTTCGATCAACGGGGAATGGTCTAGCGCACGAACTCCTAATCACCTGAAGTTCATACGTGGGAGATGATAACGAACCCCTAACTATATGCATGGGGGTCTCGTATCCATATTTTCCATGTATTGACAGATACACATATCAAGAAAAGAACAAAACTAATATCAAAGAAAAGAACAAAATTAATATCAAAGAAAAGAAACGATATTAGAACATAATGAAAGTTCTTTTCAAACATTCACAAAGACAAGGTTACTATGGACATGATTCACAAGGGTACTATGGACGTGATTCTTATGGTCTCTATAGAGGTGGTCAACAGGAGACAAAAATGTATGGGTGGGCTTATGAACCTGAATACCAATTTCAACCACTTCCAACCAGTAGCAGTTATGGCCCAACATCCTCTTCTCATGTTCGGGGTTCTTCTTACTCTGATTCTGGATTCCTGTCAACCCAACAACCATTCACTGCAAGAGGGATCCAGAGAGGGATGAATGAGTTGACTGCATCTTTGTTTGGTTATAGTGAATATTCTGAATATATGAACCCTCTTTATGGGTATCAAGGAATGAAGCCATACGATGAAGGAGAAGATTCTTCTGGCTATTATCCATCTTAGTGCATTGTAATGTTTGGATATGAATATTTAATTTCTGTAGTATTTATTGTGTTCGTAACGTTTATGGCAGTGCAAGACTTCAAGGTCACTCCATGTTTATTGTTTAAATGTTTAACATGCATCTTATATTCTATTAACATGTCAAACACATATATCTAGCACTTCATCCAATTTTTTCAATCTTAAATGCATGTCCACTGATTTTTGTTTTCTGAAAAATTTCAAGGTTTTTTTTTTCCTGTATTTTTTAATGTTCTTTTACTGTCGGCCGAAACTGAAACAGTTCGATATTGGACCTGCCTGAAACCGGTATCGAAACCAGGTGTGTTGTCTGGTCGCACCCAAACCGGAGGGGGTCCCCCTCCGGTTCCTCTCTCACCCCTATAAAAGGGCAGTGAGGTAAGAGGACTTGGACGCGCACACAAGGGCGAAAAAAAGAAGTCCTCCGCTTTTGGAGGCACGGCCGCTGTGCTTTGCTGCTGCTGTGCTGCCGCCCTGCTGCCCCGCCTCTGGGCAGGAAATGCCCATGGAGGAAAAATTGCAGAAAAGCCTTCAAAGGCTCTATAAGTTTCAGAATGCCCCAAGAAAGGAATAAAACCAGAAAGTCCCAGAAAAGGGCCTAAATTACAGACAAACCCCAAGAAGGGTGCAAATTGCATAAAAGTCCCTGAAGCATGTAGCATTATAGGAGAGTCCCTTTGCTGTCCAAAATTTGCAGAAATACCCCGTGACAAGAAAATCGCAGAAATACACTTGTTTAGGGGAAATTTACATATAAACCCCCCAGAGTTTGGGAAATTACAAAGAAGCCCCTGTACAAAGGGAAAATTGCAAATGTACCCTATTCGAGAGAAATTTGCAAATAAGTCCCTGTCTAGGGGAAGATTGCTAATGAATCCCTGTTTAAAGGAATAATTGCAATAAAACCCAAAAGGGGCCATAATTGCAATAAAACCCTTGAATGGTGAGAAATTGCAATTATATCCCTTGCTATCCAGCAATTATAGCAACACCCTCAATGTGTGAGAAGTTGTAAAGGGCCCCCGAAACATGGGAAATTGTAGAAATATCCCATTTGTGGGAAAATTGCACAAATACTCCCACCTGTGGAAAAGTCACTCAAACTATGTACGAACTTCATGGAGGTCAATAAAATGCCATTGAAGTTTAGAAATTATGGAGGAGTCCCTTCAAAGGGAGGAAACTACATAGGGTCATGCTGTTTGCACAACTTGGTGGAGTGAGACCCACGTCACTTCCCTGAAGAGGCGTGCGCTTTCCTGAGTTTGACTTACGACTAGCCACTCCAAGTATAAGGATTATTCAAGAAATGGCGGATGTACTCGGAGAAGTCAAGGAATGACCAAAAACCCCAAGGAGTCGAGAAATGACATAAATACCCGGGCAAAGTTAAGAAATGACGGAAATATCTGACAAAGTCAAGAAATAACAAATGCACTCATAGAAGTCAACAAATGATTGGAAAGACCTTGGGATGCCGAAAAATAACAGAAATGCTCAGAAAGGGTATGGAATTGTAGAAATACCCAAAAAAGGAGTAAAATTGTAAAAATACCCAGAAATGGTGCAAAAATTGTAGAAACACCCATAAAGGGTAGAAAAGTGCAGAGATATCCAAAAAGGGTGTAAATTGTAATAAAACCATTGAAAGGGTTAAGAACTGCAAGCATACCTAGCAAGACAACTTAAAGATCCTATCATAGTAAAAAAAGTGATGGTGACCACAAAGCAAATACAATGGGCCGCTATTGAAGTTCAAATCTAATAGTTGATCGTGATGAAGTTCAAATCTAATGGTCCGATCGTGATGAAGTTCAAAGTCAATGGTTTGATTATGACAAAAGCAAATTCAAAAGAGTCTGATCATGACCGGATGTAATTCTGAAGTCCCGATTATATAATCAGGACCACTTGTAAAAGTCTTGCAAGACCAATTGTAATTCAAATCACATGTGTACACCAACAAAGACTTCAAATTTCTTTGCAAGAGTATGTATCCATAAAGGATGATCATCAAGATCAATATTGTCACAATGAATAGAGACAAAAAGACGTTCTTTGAAAGAGAATCAAAGGTGTTCGGAGTCATTTCGATGTAAATTAACATCGACCCTCCCCATCCTTCATTCTCTCTCTTTTTGTCCATTTACTGCTGCTGGCTGATGATGCATTGCTCTTCCTTTTTGTCATTGGTCACTGAGGAAGTGAAGAGTGCTGTTATTCCTTTCTTCCTTTCCTGTTTGCTCACGAGAAAGGTAAGCCACACATTAGTTTAAAGGAATTTACTCTTTTGTCGTCCTACCTGAATCAATGGCTGTTGGCACATAAAAATTTTCAAATCTCAAAACCTCAATTTCCCAAAACCCAAACTTCCATAAAAAGCCAAAATCCCATAAAATCCCCAATTTCAAAAGAACCCAAAACCCCATAAATACCAAATCCACAAACCTGAAAATCCAGAAATAGCCTCAAAATCCCAGAAATACCCAAAATTCCCAGAAATCCCCCAAAACCCCAAAATTTCCTAAAATTCCAGAAATCCCAGAATTCTAAAAAATCCCAGAAATACCCAAGTGGGGTTCGGGGGGGGGGGGGGCCTTAACCGATGGGACTGCCCCTATTGGTTCTCTCTCTCTTCAATGTAAAGGGGCAAAGCCCCTATAAATACCCCGTGTAACCCAATGCCATGGGGGTCGGATTTTGAAAAGAAGAAAATAGCTTGTTGTGGAAGACTCTGCTCGTGCTCGGCGTGAAGGTACTCGCCCTCGGCAAGTCGAAAGGTCGTTCCCCCTCCGACCACAAAATCTCTGTAAACCCCCTCCGTGTCGAGTTAGTCTCCATGGGGGGATTTTAAAATCCAAATATATGTTTATATCTCCACATCGAGTTAGTCTTTGTGGAGATAAAATTGTTCGTGTTCATGTGTTCCATTGTTTAAATATTTTCCATGTCGAGTTAGTCTTCATGGATACAAATATTTAAACATGTTCATGTGCTTCGGTGTTTAGATATCTTCCATGTTGAGTTAGTCTCTATGGGCATAAGATATCTAAATATCAAATGTTCTCGTGTTTAAATGTTTCCATGTCGAGTTAGTCTCTATGGATATAAACATTTAAACACATAATTCCCTCATGTCAAGTAAGACTCTGTGGGGGTAAATTGTTTGTGCTCATATAAGTATGTCTTATAAGGAGACTCTGCCCAAGCGGAGGTTCTGCCCTAAAGCATACTCATATGTTCACAAAATATGTGTTCATACTTCATATGTGCGTATTTTATGGGGAGACTCTGTCCATACGGAGACTTTGCCCCAAAATAAATACGACAATATGTTCATCAAATATATGTTTGTGTGTGTTTGTGCAGAAATTCTGCCCATGCGGAAGCTCTGCTCAAATACACAACATATTCGAACATCAAGTAAATCCTCGGGTTTATGCCCATTTGTCCCTCAAATTGCATGACTAAACTCACAAATAGAGTCCATGCTCTTTTCAAAACAAAATCTATTTCGTCCGATAAAAACAAAACACCGTGTTATTATTTTCTAGAAAAATGTAAATCTCGACTTTACTATCAAGGGTGTTCGGGTTAAAATTGATGTAAATCAACATCAAAGGCTTTTAATCTGATGTAAATTAACATCAATTCCGGTCGATGGAGAAGTGGTCCAGTACACGTAACCCTAATCACCTGATAAAATAAAATACGCGGAACAAATAAGTTCAAAACAAAATTGGCGCACTTGTCCATTCTTTGGACATAAAATTTTCTCTTCTGCATCGTGCGGATTTTAAATTCTGTCTATTTGACAGGCTAGCACGCCCGCTAAAAAAAATCAATTCAAAATCAAATGAAATATTTCCACCTATACTTTTTCCGCGTCCGACAATGACTTACCTCATCCATTGAACATCTTAATCAACATAACCGAAACATGATAACAACTCAATACATCTAACCCAACCATCCAATACAGACAGAGCCCTGCTTCTTCCCCCCCTTCCCTTTTATTTTTTCTCCTCCTTTCTCTGCGCGTGGCTCGTCTTTAGGGACATCACCAGCATAGCCTAGGATCTGAAAGAAAGAGGGGTGGAAGGAGGATTTGGGATCCCAATGGCTACCGTAGAGAAAATTAAAATGTTCCCCTGTTTCTTGTACTCATACACACACTTTTCCATGAGTGGGGAGCCAATTTATATAGGACTCAAGAACCCTCTGATAGCCATCTCCACCGCAACTGCCGCCTAAGAGATAATGGCGAACATGACAACATGTCTCTTAAATATCCCTTTAATATTATCCCTTGAAGATATAGCTTCAATCCATTCAAACCCTGGGAAAAGGATCACGGGATCGTTGCCCAACTTACCCTAACCGGTTCTAGAGTGTGTTCTCTGTTAGTTCATCTCCCCCTCCCCTGCATGCAAGGGATGCACAAGTCCCCAAGCTGCTTATGTTTTGCACTTTGTTTATATTACTTGTTAAAGTTTTATTGAGTTTGGCCTTCCAATTCAAAATTTTAAGTTAATGATTAGACATGGCACCATTTTTATAATTGCACTAGTATTTTTGTCCTTTTCAATGTGAGACTATTCTTACATGTCCCTCACATGCAGGCTAACTTTTAGGCTGTCATCTAGAATATAAATTGGGGGTGCGCAGCCCAGATCATACCATGGGTTCTCATACCATGTTAAAGTTTTATTGGATTGGGCCTTCCAACTCAAAACCTTAAGGTGATGAGTGGAGAGGGCACCACTATTATAAGCGCACTAGTATTTTTGTCCCTTTCCAATGTGAGACTATAACCCAATCTCACATTGTAAAATATGGTTAACATTTCCCACGGAAGTATTATTGAATTAATGTTTATATGGAATGAAATGTTTGGACAATGGTGGCCCGAGATGCCCAAAACACAGTCAGGCATGAGAGTGTAAAATTCTCTCCCAAAGTACAAGGCTTTGTTCGGTTGGTGCTCTTTTGTATACAGGAAGAGGATGATTTTAAAAGTTAGATGCAATGGAGGATTGGATGACAGCTGCTTACACCCTTTATGCTTGAGTGGCTGATAATGTGATGCTGAAATGCCCCATTAGATGGGAAGTCTAGTGGAAAGCTGATGCGGGACGGGAAGGGGGAAAGAGGCCGAATGGGAGAGAAGGAGAGAGGGTCGCCGGAGAAAGGGGGGAGGAAGGGAGAAGAGCCGGAATCCACCGGAGGAAGGGGAGGGAGAAGGGGAACATGGGCGCATCCCTCTGAGCAGGAGACTAAGCCATTTCTTTTTTTCTTCTTTGCATTCAATGCCCTCAAAAGGTGGGAACACATGGGTATTTAAAGGGGATGGGAACCCACATAGTCCTTTCTCACCTACCAAGGACCCAAAAGACCAAGATGCCCCTTTCTAAATACATAAAACTTTAAAAGAGAAAATTACATCAAGTGGGCCTCTAATGGGCCAAACAAAATAAACAAATGGCCCATGGCTCCTTTGGTGTAGCTTTATGATTCCCATAAAAAACCCTGTATTTTTTCTTCAATCTGAGAAATGTTGGCATGGTTCACAATGGGAGTCTAGGAAATGGCAGAAGTCTTAAGTCCAGAATTCTGTGTCATTTGACTTTTACCTCATGCTGCCTTCCCGAGCATCTTGACAGAGAAATAAAGTTACATTTCAGTAGGCTAGTATGTGTATGCAAAGTTCTTATTATAGAGCTAGGAAAGTATGGAAAAGGCAATTAGATGAATAACGTTTGGTGTTGGATATAGTGAATACTCTATTTATTATATTCATAAATTGGGGCTACATTTCCACCCCTCTTCTCAAAAATAAATAGTGCAAATGTTCTGATGTGTATAACTGTTAAGCTTATCACAGTTATTCCCTCCATTTTTGCAATGTCCATCTTCTGATTAGCATTTGCATCTTTACTGCTTTTGATCAATAGCATGTAATCTATGCTATCTATCTTTTGATTTTTTTTTCCTGCCACTTTCACGTTCCTTGATAGAAGTTTCACATAATTAATGTTTTGAAGAGCAAAATCTAAAATTCTACCATCTCTTCCTGTCGTTGTTTACGCTCATTATTTTTTACTGTAAGCATTCTTGCCCTAATCCTGACTGAAGCTCCGTGAGCTGGTAAGCCAGCATATGATATTTTCTTAAGAAACTGCAAGTTTCTAAGCCATAATCTTAGCAGAACATTCATGAGACTGCAATCTCTATGCAGGTACTTTCTTCATTTGCATCAGCTGCAATTAGGGTTCAAGTTTCGAGAAGTGAGTTCAAAAGTCAACGTTTAAACCAAGATAAAAATGGAGATGCTTCTCAGTACTACATGGGACAACTTCTGAAAGAGTCTATGCTGAAACTTGGTCCCACTTTTATCAAGGTTAGAAGTCCTAATCCCGACTAGACAGGAATGGCTATAACTTCTGAGCAACCCCTTTTCGTTTTCTTTCCTGCCATTAGAACTTTTGAAGTTGCTTTCCAATATCTATTGCATTAGATTGCATTTAATATTCTTGATTGTTCCATACACAGTTGGGCAGTCACTTTCTACAAGACCAGACATAATTGGCTCAGGAATTGCCAGGGTACATACAAAATTCCTGGGATGTCTCTCTTAGCATGCTCAATTCAATATTTTCTGTTTGTGTTTTCCTTACTAGAAGTGTAGAACTTAATGTAGACATCTTGCATATTGTGTTCCCCTTAGGATTATGGTTTTAGATTAACATTTTATTCTGTCCATTTCCATCATCTTAAAATGGCCTTCATGTTGAGCATCTGGTAGCAACTCTATATAGCATATTGGAGCCATGGAAGGCAGAATTGGCCGGTTCTGGATCGGTCGGCCATCGCCGATCTAGGCCGATCCGGCCGATTCTGGCCGATTTGGATTGGGAATCGGCCCGGATCGGATCGTTATCGACCCTGGCCGATTCTTGGGCAGATCTGATCCTGTATTCCATGATTGGAGCTCTGGTCTCTTGCACATTGTTGGAATCCAATTTTATGAGTTATTTTGAAATGTCTGTCTTGATGTTCTTGACGAGGTTTGATAATTTTGGATTGGGCTCTGGATTATCCAGCCCAGTGCTGATCAATCAGCATGTCTGGTTCTGGTCCTGATCCTGTTTTCTAGTAAATTTTACAATTTTAAGTAAATATATATGCACATTTTCTGTTAAGGGTTCAATGTAGTTTTCAGCTCCTTGTCCATGCTGCAGCCAATTGAATATGTCCGATGTGTGAATGCTAGGGTTTGGGGAGTAGAGTTAAATGATCCAAACTGGCTGATCAGCCCATTTAGAATTCTGGGAAGGATCAAGCACCTTCCACCTTATCTCGGTCCTAGCCTGGGATTGGCTGATCCAGGGCAATCCTGACCCATGCCAGCCTGGGAGTGGGGGCTTGGGTGCATCCCAAAACAGATTCAAACAGCTGATCTAATCTAAAAATTGAACTTTGGTTTTGACTGTTTTTCTTTCTGGATTTGCAAACCTTTTAATTGGCATGTCCAATATTTTGCAGTTGTGCAGAATTCTTTGAAATGAGAGCGCAGATTGAAATGCTTTTGTTATACTCTGTTGTAGCCCATTTAGTAGCTTCTGTGTACTTTCCTCATCCTTTTAATTTTATATCATGTTTTTCATGCCAGGGGGACCCTTTCTCCGCACTTCTCTTTCTGCTAGTGGTGCAAGTCTTTGGTAGGATCTGGGCTAGAGCAGAGAGGGAGGGGATTATTAGTGGTTTTCAGGTTGGACAGTCTACTATTTCCATCACACATCTTCAGTACGCTGATGACACAATTCTGTTTATCCCTGATGAGCTACAGCAGTTAGTGGATATTAGATTGATGCTTGAGGTGGTAGAGGACATCACTGGTTTGAAGATAAATTATAACAAGTATGTTATGGAAGGGATCAACATGATTGAGGCGGATATCAAGAGAGCAGCTACTCTTTGTTGTTATCACTTATCAGGTTGGCACTTTTTCCTTTCTCATCTCTTGGTCTACCCCTCTCCCATGGTCCCTTAAGATGCCGAGGTTGGAGGGGGATAGTCCAAAGATTTGTGAATAGACTTGCTGGGTGGAAGGCAAAGGAGCTTTCTCTGGGCCGTCGATTGGTGCTATGTCGTGTAGTCTTGGACAGTTTACCCATCTACTTCTTGTCCATTTTCAGAATTCCCAAAACTGTGGCAGATTCTTTGCAGTGACACAGTCCATTCAAGCAAGATTCTTTTGGCATGGTAATGGGAGTAATGGTAGGGGATGGCATGATATCCCATGGGGCAGAGTTTGTATTCCTAAAGAGCCAGGTGGCCTTGGTATCAGGAACATCAGGATCTTTCATTTGGCTCTTCTTTGTAAATGGTGGTGAAGGCTTGGAACAGACCATGGTGGCTTATAGCAGATTCTAGTAAAGCAGAGGTACTTTGGGTCTTCGAGAGTCTGGGACATGTGTATACCACCCCTTTACAGGGTCTTCGATCTGGAAGGGTATTACCCAGTGTATGATTCTTTAGAGCTCAAATAATGGGATATAAAGCTTGATGATGATTGATTTCTTTAGAGCTAGTATTAGAGTGTCTTTGGGTGATGGTGGGGATATGCTCCTCCTTTTGGCATGACAGGTGGTGTGGGGAAATTTCTTTGGCAGAATATTTTCCAGAACTGTTCTCCATTTTCTCTGCCTCAGCAGCCACAGTTGCATCCTATTTTGAGGAGGCTCTTTCATGCGGAACTTGGGCATCTGCATTTAGAAAAGAAGAAATTGTCGTCCATGAGGCTGAAAACCTCATTGAGTTGCTTTCCCTCCTTGCTCAATATAGGCCATTGTTGGATCCCGAAAATTTACAATGGGTATCATATAGGAATGTCGGAAAATACTCATACTGATCTGATATATTACTTAAGTAATATTGGGTCTTGGTCTTTTAACTCGAGAAAAGATATTATGAAAGCTGACTTCAAATCCTTCAACGAAGTACAAGTCAAGAATAACAACGCTTCGGAGAAGAAGATAGTTTCAAAAATCGTCGACGGCACCGAGGTCAACAAAACCAAAGGTTCCAAGAAGATTACAACTTCAGATCCAATTGCAAGGGGAAGCCACCAAGCACTTGCAAAGGCAAAATACAAGCAACTCTTTGTCGGAAGAACGTCGAGAATGAAGCCCAAAGGTCCTCTCATCATAAGCAACACAAAGGGTACTAAACACCCCTCGGCGAAGCCCGGGGGGTTACATTTATAGAGGAGCCAAGAGGAAAAGATCCCTCCAAATAGGAGGGTTCCCCCTACCCAGAGGGACCTCCCTTCGGGTAGGGAGATCCCTACTCGGAGAAGGGGGGCTCTCTGGGTAGGAGGCCCTCCCCCTCTCTGGGTAAGGAAGTCCTGTTGAACCTAAAAGAAGGATATGATGAACATTACCGAAAGGAGTTCCTGGAATTGAAAGGTGTGATGGATATCTACCAGAAAAAGTTTCTGGAGCTTGGAGGTGTGATGGATGTCTACTAAAAGAAGTTCCTGAAAGGCTTGAGGGATGTTCACCAGAAGAAGTCCTTGGATCTATTTATAGTGGTCCAAGGGTTGAAGACCCTTTAAAGGATGTCTTGGAGGCAAGGTAATCCATGTCTTGAAGGCAAGGTAATTCATGCTTAAAGGTAAGTTAAAAATGCCTTGAAGGCAAGGTAACTTACACCTTGAAGGGCAAGGTAAAAAGTGTATTGAAGACAAAGTAATTTATGCCTTAAAGGCAAGGTAAAAGATAGAACCAAACTCCTCTCCAAGCCAAGGAAGGGAGCCTATAAATATCATTGGCATTAAGCCCCTCAAGAAGGCCAGAGTTCAAGACAGAGTGATATTCCGCAGAAATCACAACACGGAAGAAATCCGGCAATACGAGGTCTATAAAGACCGAGTAAAGTACAAGTACAAGCACAAGAACAAGCCCGCAACAGAAGCTCCACGGATGCAAGTTCAAATCCGCCAAGCAGATGCCGAGCGAGAAGAAGAAGCAGGATTTCAGATTCAACTTGGGTACCCCCTGAAAATGGGGCTTGTGATGTCTATTTATAGACATTCTCCCCTCCCCCTTGTAACCATCCTGTGGTTTAAGGGGAGGGGAGGGGATTCCCTCCAACCGTTTTCACATAAAACGGACCCCTCCAACCAGGGGATCCCCCCAACCGGTTTACACAAAACCGGTTGGGGGGTTCCTCCCCCTCCAACCGGTTTACACAAACGGTTGGGGGAGATTCCCCCCCAACAGTTTTAATGTAAAAACGGTTGGGGGGTTCCCCCCCCCCTCCAACCAATTTTTACACAAAACCGGTTGGAGGGGTTTTTCCCCTCCACCGGTAGGGGGTTCTCCCCCTCTCCTTCTCCTGCGCAATGCAGCAAGGAGAGGAGGGCCATCCCCTATAAAAGGGGAGGCACCCCTCCATAAAAGGGCCGGCCTGCATGCCCCCAAGCTCGGATATTCTCCCTAAAACCCTGCTGGTGGCAACCCCCAAAGCCTTGTAAAACCAGTCCAAAATCCCTGGAAAAACCAGTCCCCAAGCTTGTAAAACCAGTCCTCTTGTTCTAAAAAAATTAGAAATAGAAAAGCTCCCTTCTTCCAAATCCCTTCAATCGCTCTTCCAACTTTTGGCTTGGCTGGTGTGAAGGTATTGGTCCGTTCTTTGCTCGGCGCAGAGTGAGGAGTGTTCAATAGCATATAAGAAAGAGGGAGATCGCCTCATATACGGCATCAGCACCCCCTCATCCCTTTCCATGAAGGGTGTTTCAAAGTTCTTATAGCATGGTTCACATCCCCACATCGAGCAAGATTCCGGGGGGATCCTACGGGATTTTAATATCGTCCATATTGCAAATCACTCTATGGACGCCTGATATTTAAATACCCTTGTATGTTTGTGCTCTAAATGCCTCCCTATTGAGCATGACTCTATGGGCAGGCGCATTTAGATGTACGTGATTTAAATATCGTCTATAATGCATATCACTCTATGGACGCCTGATATTTAAATACCCTTGTATGTTTGTGCTCTAAATGCCTCCCTGAGCAAGACTCTTTGGGTACGCGCATTTAGATGCCGGTTGTTCTTGTGTTTATATGTGTACGTTTCTTTGAGGAGACTCTGCCTAAGCGGAGATTCTACCCAAAGAACCTATCCATATAATCATAATTCTGTGTTTATATGTATATGTTTTCTTGAGGAGACTTTGCTCAAGCGGAGATTTTGCCCGAGAAAACACTCATATAATCACGATTTTATGTTTATATGTATATGTTCCTTGGGGGAAATCTTGCCTAAGCGGAGGTTCTGCCCAAGAACATACTCATATAATCACAATCATATGTATATGTTTTCTTAAGAATACTCTGTTCAAACGGAGAGTCTGTCCGAGGACATACTCATATGTTCATAACTATGTGCTTATAGCGTATAATTCCTAAAAGGAAACTCCGCCCAAGCAGAAGTTCCGTCCTGGAAAATACTCATATACTCACAAAAAGTTATGCTCATATACGTATATTTTCGGGGAGAAATGGTTTCTACAAGATCCCGATAAGAAAACACATACATATCTTCACGAGTATATATTCGTATGAATACACTTTCTAAAAAAAGGGAAACTCTGTTTAAACGGAGATCTTGCCCAAAAGATACCCTCATAAACACATAAGATAACTCTGATCCTCAAAAGAAGCTCATACATTTTCAAAGGAACAAATTCATTTGCAAATCAAAGTTTATTCTATCTGATGACGAATAAAAGGAGAAAACATTGTGTTGGAATTTCCTAGAAAATGCATATATCCTCGCCCTCGCTATGAAATGGTATTCGAGTTGAAACTGATGTTAATATAGCATCTAAGGTTTTTAACTCGATGTAAATGTAACATCGATTCCGATCGATGGAGACAGGGGTCCAGCACACGCTACCTTAATCGCCTGATGATTAGAGGCACGACATTAAAGAAGTTCAGATTAAGAAACGGCGCACTCGTCCGTTCCACGGACATTAAAATCCTTTCTCTGCTTCATGCAAACCTTTTATATCTGTCTGGTAGACAGTCTGGCACGCCCCGCAATACAAAGTCAGAACATGATAAATGAAACGAACCTTCCAAAATAATGAGGGAAAAATTCCCGTGTCCACAGTCCCCTACCCGGAGAGGGGGCTCTCCGGATAGGGAGCCCCCTCCTCTCCGGGTAGGGAGGCCCCTATCGTAGGGACTCCCTTTGAGTAGGAAATTTCCTACTCGGAGAGGGGTCTCTCCGAGTAGTCTACTTAGAGGACCCCCCTCTCTGGGTAGTCTACTTGGAGTGGGGGTCTCTCGGGTAGTCTACTCGGAGAGACCCCCCTCTCTGAGTAGATCTCTCTCCTCTCCCTCATTTGAACAAGGGGTAAACCCCTATAAATACCCAATAGCCGGATGGCCAAAGGGATTCTTGAAGAAAAAATGGGGGGATCTTGTTGGAGAAAATTTTGAAAGCTTTGCTCTTGAGTTAGTCCATGGGGGGATTTTAAAATTCAAATATATGTTCTTATCTCCACATCGAGTTAGTCTCTGTGGAGATAAAATTGTTCGTGTTCATGTGCTCTATTGTTTAAATATTTTCCATGTCGAGTTAATCTCCATGGATATAAAATATTTAAACATGCTCATGTACTTGGATGTTTAGATATCTTCCATGTCGAGTTAGTCTCCATGGGCATAAGATATCTAAATATCAAATGTTCTTGTGTTCTAAATGTTTCCATGTCGAGTTAGTCTCCATGGGTACAAACATTTAAAACACATCTATGTTATTTCCCTTACGTTGAGCGTCACTCTATAAGGGTAAATCTTTGTGCTCATAAGTGTATGTCTTTTAAAGGAGACTTTGCCCAAGCGGAGATTCTGCCCAAAAGCATACTCATATGCCCACAAAATATGTGTTCATATGCACGTATTTTATGGGGAGACTCTGTCCATATGGAGACTCTGCTCTAAAATAATACGGCCATATGTTCATGAAATATATGTTCGTATGTGTTTGTGCGGAAATTCTACCCATGCGGAAACTCTGCTCAAATACACAACATATGCGAACATCAAACAAATCCCTGGGTTCATACCCACTTATTCAAATCGCATGTTAAACTCACAAATTGAGTCCATGCTCTTTTCAAGACAAAATCTATTTCGTTCGATAAAATTAAAACACCGTGTTATTATTTTCTAGAAAAATGTAAACCTTGGCTTTTACTATCAATGGTGTTCGTGTTAAAATTGATGTAAATCAACATCAAAGACTTTTAATCCGATGTAAATAAATATCGATTCCGGTTGATGGAGAAGGGGTCCAACACACGCTACCCTAATTGCTTGATAAAATAAAATCGCGGAACAAATAAGTTCAACATAAAATTGGCGCACTGTCCATTCTTTGGACATAAAACCTCTCCGCATCGCGCGGATTTCAAATTCTATATGTTCGATAGGCTGGCATGCCCCGCAAAAGAAATAAAAATCAATCAATCAAAATTTAATCAAATGTTTCCACCCTATATTTTTTCGCGTTCGACAGACCCCTATCAGCCACTCCGTGGCGCCCAAGCGTAAACGGTGGGAGGGCATCACCGACCATTTATCGTACCAACTGGCGGCGCTCCCACTGATGATTCGGTCAAGAAAGCAGAAACAAGAGCTGATTTTATGCTGGCCAACCAAATCCCAGATAGTCGGTGAAACTGAGGCAGCCCAGGTGTAACCATTAGGCTGTAGGTTGAAGAAACCCAACTGGCGCACATCAAGAAACTGCACTTGCTCAGAATAGCCAAGTGGGAAGCTAGAAAATTGAAAGCACATGTTCCTAGCATCCCATCTCGGCTTGCCAATATGACCCTCTCTAACTACCATTACTCTGTCTACAAAGTGGCATCATCTGTAATTCTGCATCCAACCCCTCGGGGACTAACTCTTGGACAAAAGAGAACAAGTGCTCATCCAGAGGAAAGTGTTTGAGATATTCATCACCTCTCAAGTAGTGGTAAATCCCATCAACCTTTACAATCAGACTCTAGTCGATCATGCCCTCATTTGGTTGGAAATCATCCAAGGGACCCCGTGCGGACGTAAGGAAGCCGTGGTCAAGCTCAAACATATTCTCTCTCGTGATGGCACAATGGATAAATGAAGGCAACAGATACTCGGATCTGCCACAATGGCTCGATACACGAGACATCTCAAACCCTTTCAAACAGTAAAAAACCCCAATGCAATGGAAAAGTCAGCAAGCAAGTGAAGGCAATAAAAGAAAGCAACTATGATGTCAGAAACAGTCTATTGCACAGGAAAGAGCCAAAGAACAAGTAAAGTTCGAAGTCGGAAACTTGGGGAACAAATAAAGAAAGGTACAACTTGGGGCACACGCCATCCGCCGTCATCCCCGAATCCGACGGATACCCCGTGGGGAGCATTTGTTGAACCCGAAAAAGGTTTTCTTCAAAATATAAAAGGCCCTTGTTGGAGCTTCTTTGTGGTTGATTAGGGCGAAAGGGGTCAAACAATGACCATGCCTGGAAAAATCTCAAAACCACAAGAAATTCCCGAACATGTTTGTTCTGGGCACCCAAATTCTCGGGTTCTAAAAATTGTCATTCTGATGAATTTTAGAATGTATATTAAATGTTAAATTGCTTTTGGAGTGGCGTTTCAAGGTTCGAAGTTTTCGCTAAGTAGCGTCCAACTCACTTCGGTCAAGATCGGTTGCAATAAATGTGTCGTGTCAATATTTGAGTCAATAAAACCTCGGCACCAGAAGAAGGCGACAAACAATCTCTCAGAATCCACGCGGATGCGGAAAACTCGAAAAAATCCAGGACCACCTTTATAGGGGCGGCCAAAAAGAACCCCCTACGGGGGTCTTTCTATCGGGGCGGGTGGAACCCACTGAGGGAGCCCACCCTCGGTGGGCTTCCACCGCGACACTCCCCTCGGGGGGGGGGGGGTTGCCCCTGCTCGGCCTCAGCCAAGGGGACCTCGCCTGCCGACGATGTGCGGGGCCACCCTACCTTGGCGGAGTTTCACTGCTGTGCCGGGTGCCTTGACGACCCCCCTCGAGGGGGGGGGGGTTTCCAAAAGGCCGTGAAAACCCTCTCGGTGGGGTTTAGCTGCTGCGGCCCCCTTCCTCAGCTCTCTGCTCTCTTCATCAAATGAAAAGGGGGGAGAGGGGAGTTTACCTGTCGAGGACCCCCCTTTGGTGTCCTCCAACCCCTATAAATAGGGGGCCAAGGGCACTAGAGGAGAAGGAGAGATCCCGACAGTCTACTTCTGAAGGGACTTTTTGCTGAAGAGGCGCTAGTCAAAGTGCTGTTCAAAAAGGAGTGGTGGTCTTCTCCATTGTGCAGGTCTTATAAAAAACGACTAGGTTTTATTTGAAATAAACCTTTGAAAATCATCACTTTGTGAAGTGAAGTTGTATGGATAAGTGAAAATGCCTATGCAATTTGTTGCTAGTGATTACAGAGAAATAGAATGCGAATAAAAAAGGGGGGATCCAAGGTTTGCCATATCAGATCTTAGCTTCGTCTCGGAGGGTCGAAGAGAAGAAATATTAGAGAGATCTTGGTAAAATCTTGGGAGATCAGATCTCGAGATTTTGAAAAAAAATTATAGATGATGCCAACAATAAAATCAATTCCTAGGTAACATAGGTAATTGCATATGTTCCCAACAATGGATAACACAATTTCATTTCAATATCATAACATAAATACATAAAAGAAAGCCAATCCATATAAATAGAAAGATCAATGGTGCACATAAATTAACATTTGTCCATCTCACAACAAAAGTACATAAATTAAATGGAAAGTCAATGTAGATTCATGATACAAAATAGTGGCCAACTAGCCATCATAGTCATATTCATTAGTGATTAATTACAAAAAATTATGCACGTGAATCGAGATGATTAAACAATCAGAAATTAATAATGCAAGTCAGGTCATATAACACTCAGAAATTAATTAACAGATTATTCGTTAATTACTAGAAATTTACTATCAGAATTAAATAAAAATTATCACCTAAATCCCAAAGATCACGGTGAACAAATCTGGCAACATAAAAAAAAAAAAGACTTAATTATAAAGGAAAAGGGACAGTGAGACACACACACATCCTCGGGGAGGGGGGAGATTGTGGGAGAGGTGCCGGAGGGGACACACACACACACATCTAGTTGGGGTGAGGTCACATAGAGAGGGGTGCCGGAGGGGATCACCCCCTCCGACACAAGCACACCCACACAGTTAGAGAGAGAGAGAGGTCATAGAGATAGAGAGAGAGGTGTCGAGGAGATCACCCCCTCCGGCACCGACACACACACACATAGAGATAAACAGATAGAGAGAGAGAGAGAGAGAGGTCACATCACAGAGAGAGAGAGAGAGTTGCACTGGCATATGCACACACACAGAGATAGAGAGAGAGGGGCGTCAGAGGGGATCACCCCTTCCGGCACCAACACACACACAGCAGAAAAGTCAGAGAGAGAGAGAGAGAGGGGTGCCGGAGGGGATCACCCCCTCTAGCACCGGCACATGCACAGAGAGAAAGAGAGAGATCACAAAAAGAGAGAGAGGCAGAGGTTAGAGAGAGAGAGAGGGTGCCAGGGGATCACCCCCTCTGGCACTGGCACATTCACACACAGTCAGAGAGACAGAGAGTTCACAAAGAGATAGAGAGAGCGTCGGAGGGATCACACCCTCCGACAACGGTAGATTGTAGCATTCCAAAATTTCAGTAATTAAAAATTTGAGATAAATAAAAAATATGGCCATTTAATAATCTAAAATTAGTTAAACACATACGCATCATTCTCGCATGTGTAACACATTAAAAATTCCATAAAAGTCATAGTAAGTTTTTAAATAATAATCTCCACTGACCCATGGAGAAATTTTGGCAAGAAACATCATTCGACCAAGTTTAAGAATTATTGCGAAACCCATTATCATATATACATAAAGGGGTCAAAAATCAAAATAATAATTTTTTGTGGACTCCAAACAATGGGCATTAACATCCCAACGAGAGAAATGGCCAAGAGATGACTCTTGGGCTACGAATAAATTCAAGATAAGAAAATAACCTGAAATTCGAAAATCTTAACTAAAGGATAATAATGGGTTAAGTTCTCAGCCAATCCACACTTATTGGACTCCAAATTGAACCCAATTCATGGATACAACTTAGAATATGTTTCCTAATGTGTTTCCATCTCAAATTCGGAGATCCAAGGGATAGAAGGAATAGCTTAAACTCGTATCTTGAGTTTCCTAATCCAAATAGGACTCCTAAAGACACGTCACACACCTCTCTATTAATAAACCCCCTCTCTTTATGGACGACCCTTAGGGTTGCTGGAGGCGTCTCTGAAGGTTGTCGAGATTGGGAATTCCGATGTGGAGGCTTGTGCAAAGAACTTGTGCTATCCTTCAACTCAGACCTGCAAACAAGTCCTGATTTGTTCACCATCAAAAGTTAGTAAAACCTCGACCAAACTTAGCAAACCATATACCTTTAGAAAGCCCTTCAAGTCTAGTTTCATATGATACTATTTTGCCTAATTTACGCAGTAGTTGCGAGTATTAGGCGTTCTTCTCCAATCTATCGATCTAGGGTTTTCTGGGAGGATGACTTGTTCTTATTGCTCAAAGGGGGTCTTGTCTGGGCCAAACTCTAATTAAACTCATGCATGCTTGCATACATATGTTTAGATTATGTTATATTGTTTTCTCCAATTTATGTTCTATTGTGTCATCGAAATAAAATATGTATCATCATAGTAGTCTTTCTGCCTTATAAAACCCTTGCATTTCTACGAGTCTTCTACCTCTCGTCTGAGTCATTTCAGATTGAGCACTCAACATGAATAATGTCCCCTTTGAGTCTACTTTCAAACAAGACCAAAATCTCTTTGTTTCATGGTGTGTAGAGAGCAGTGACCGAAACATCTCTACTATGTCAGTTTTCCATGGTCTGTCTCACAGAGTCAAGGTGACTCAGTAAACGTGATTGGTTTTCTAATTCCTCATTATAGTAGTTAGCTTAGTGAGATAGCATCCAATGAACTTAGTTTTATAATTTTTCATGTTCTATATTGTAAGTTATAAGCCGTGGAAGTGTCCTATGTCATCTCAGTCCTAGTAGGAGTCAAACTAGGCATGTTTGGCAACCCATAAAAATTGTCCAGAAGACTCCAGGTCGACCTGTCGCGTTCAGAATGCGACAGGGAGCTTGTTGCAACCCTCACTCTGCGTAATGTCTGCTTAACTGGCCATAACTTTTTCTATATACCTCGGATTGACGAGCCGTTTTCTTTGTTGGATTCGCTATTCAAAGAGCTTCAAAATGATATATCATGTATGAGATTTGAACAAGAAATCAGTGAGGTTATGACTTGAGAAAGTGAAGGGATGAGACTGCATTTGTCTTCTAAGGGACATACGTCTTGGTTTTCGACGTTTGTTTGCATGTGTGAGTTTGATATTCTAGAAAGGTTGTAGAAGGTCTTGTCATGCATTAATTCAACCAATGATTAAATTAAATATGTTAAAATAAGTACTTGACAACATGCTAAAATTGGTCATGTATGATTTTATTCTTGATTTAGCACTCTTGTTACTTGCTTAATGCGAGATTTCCAAAGTCGAATTTAAGAAAGTACTCACACACGCATATAAGCGAATCTCAAGTGCGACTTACACATACACTCTTGCACGATAGAAAATCCCTTCTTGGCTCGGACGAACTCTCCTTCGGATATTCCTTCTGTCGGATTAGTGTCTCCTTGACCAAGGCGTCCGTATGTCTCCTCTGACCATGGATTCCCACGTGGCCGACGAGCAGGTTGTACCATAAAGTACCCAGAAGTTAGTGTGCACCTCTCTCTCCCATTTTGATTTTCTCGGAGTGATCGAGTAAACACATGAAATCAAGTTATTAATTAAAGATAGAATCTATGTAAATGCACCGTTATGTTACCCGATTGAACTCTTAACTCGATATTCCCAAAATACCTTTGAACTCTATATCATTATTGACATGACACTCTCAATGATCATTACTATTGACATGATAGTCTTGGATTTTCTCGACCAGTCTATCCTTGTTGACATTCCTTCTTGTGATACGTTCTTGAAGTACATAATGATATTGGAGTCATGGACTCAAAAACACTTTCTCGTTACCCATGAGTTGACGGGCTCAATGGGGTATATGCAGTGTTGCGCAATACAAACCTAACTGTGGGCCTGTATCTGGTCTTGGAGATTCTAGCAAAGTCGTGTTGTTTATAGGTGTGATTGTTGGATTTGCTTCTAACAAAGTTGTGTTACCTCAAGGTGTTGATTACCCAGTTTCCCAAAGATGTTCGTTATCCCAAGTGTTGATTGTTAGGTTGATCCCTTAACAAAGTCGTATTGTTTGACGTGGTGTGGAATCATGGTTAGTGCTTGGCATGACACGTACTTGTTACATGTGATACACTGCTTGACTTGACTTGTACTCGCTACTGCGTGCTGGTCCTTAACCTGAGTGGTCGAGGACGTGCTTGCTTGAGGCCTCAGTAGATCTTGTGCAATATTCTCGTGGAGTGCCCGGAGCAGGTTATTCAAATTTCAAAGCGCTTACTAGTGAAATGTCCTGCTTGCTCATATATTCCAGTGCTATCTTGATATCTTGAAAGTTACTCTAGTGACCTTCTTGCGTGTAAAGAACTTTCTTATACAATCCCGATTGTTCTCTCTCCAGTACTACTGACTTTCTTATTCTTTTGTCCATGCTACTTTCTAGCGTGACAATTTCTTATACTTGATCGTCTTGCTCACATGATGTCACGAATTGATTGGACATCTCTTGATTGTTATATTTTCTTACCGACTGTTACTTTGCATATTTAGTTTTCATGGCATACAACTTGAAACTGTTAATTATTTATATTGCTCATGACGATGTAAATCCTATTAGGCGAGTGTGCTCATACCTGCTCTCTTTAACGTTTCATGTAGTGAAGGTAGAGCTAAATGATGGGACTTGTGTGCCGAGCGTGGAGTACACTTAGATAGTCATTCCTATTTTTAGTTAGTCTATGAGAGAATGGATTATTGTAAGTTTTCCCTTTCTTTGAGAGAGAGAGATTGGTGAGCAATGAGTGTTCCATTTGACATTGGAGGTTGTAATATTCATTTTGATAAATAAAGGAAGAGAATTTGATTATTCCATTATGGGTCCTATTTGTAGTAGCTATTGTGTATTCTTCTGAATACTTGCTTATTCGTCGCGTCTTCCGATTCATTCCGTTATTAAAAATCGGGGTCGTGACATAGACGCACAGTCGCAGAGAGAGAGAGAGAGAGAGAGAGAGGGAAGGAGGAGGGGGGAGGCATTGACCGAGTCACTGGTGCTGTGCTGCCGCCTGCTACCTGCCGAAATAAGGTGGCTGGACTAGGGAGGAGGGCTGGGGGGGAGGGCGAGGGGGATGGGGACGACATGGTGGTTCGGGAGGGGGAGGGAGACAATGGATTAGGGTGGTGAGTTTTTTTTTTAATCCCCCTTTACATCGCATCGGGTGGGGTGTTGATACAATATTTTTTTTTATGGTGACATCATGCCATGTCACCATCTGTTAGACCCTCCTAACAGATGGTGACATCATGCTGATGTCACCATCGGTTAGAAGACTAACCGATGGTGACATCAACATATGTCACCATCGGTTATAAAGCCAACCGATGGTGACATCATCCTATGTCACCATCGGTTGGCTCCTCCAACCGATGGTGACATCATCCTAGGTCACCATCGGTTGGAAGGGTACCATCGGTTGGACCCTTCCAACCGATGGTGACCTCATCTTAGGTCACCATCGGTGGGGGCTCTCCCCCAACGCGGTGTAAAGGGGGGCCTTCCCCTATAAAAGGCCCCCTATCCCCTCATTTGGCAAGGCGGCTCCCCATAAGGTCCCGCCGAAGCCCTGCCAATTCCTGTTCAAAAAAATCAAAGAAATAGAAAAAGAGCATTTGCTCATCCCCTCTCTCATTCTCCAATCCCCCTTGCTTGGTGTGCGAAGGTACAAATCTCCTTCTTTAGCCCGATAAGCCAGGCGCAGAGAGCTGAGTCGTCGGCGCGAATCGTCATCGACATTCCTTCTTAACCTCCCCCCCACATCGAGCAAGTCTCTGTGGGGTGATATTCCCCGGGGTTTAAATACCATCCATATCGAGCAAGTCTCTGGGTATATGGTATTTAAATACCTTGTTCTCCCCGCCCATCGAGCAAGTCTCTGGGATGGTGGATTTTGTGCTTATATGTATATGTTTTCTTGAGGAGACTCTGCCCAAGCGGAGGTTCTGCCCAAGAACATATTCGTATATTCACAATTTTGTGTTCTTATACATATGTTTCTTAGACGAAACTCTGCCCAAGTGGAGGTTCTGTCTAAGAACATATATATAAAGATCGCAAAATTGTAATTATACATATATGTTCCTTGAGGAGAATCCCGTCCAGGCAAAAATCTCTCTCCGGGGACGTATCCATATAAATACAAACCTGTGTTATATGTATATGTTTCTTAGGGGAAACTCTGCCTAAGCGGAGGTTCTGCCAAGAACATATTCGTATATTCACAAATCTGTGTTCTTATGTATATGTTCCTTAGAGGAAACTCTGCCCAAGTAGAGACTCCCCTAAGAATATATCCATAGAATCACAAATTTGTGTTTATACGTGTATATTCTTAGGGGGAATCTTGCTCGGACAGAAACTCCCTCTAAGTTCATATCCAAATAATCATAAATTCGTGCTTATATACATGTGTTTCTTAGTGGAAACTCTGCTCAAATGGAGTCTCCGCCCAAGGACATCTATATAATCATAAATTTGCCTTATTGTGCATATGTTTCTCAAAAGGGATTCCGTGTGAAACGGAGGTACCTTTCACCAGATACTCTGCTTAAACAGAGATACCGTCGAGAATATGTACATAAATTGCAAATTTATGTTTATATGCATATATGTGCCTTAGGGGAAATTCCCTCTAAGCGGATATTCACTGCCAAAACATATTCATATAATCATAAATTTGTATTCATATGCATATATCTCTCAAAAGGGATTCTGCGCAAGCAGAGGTACCTTCTACCAGATACTCTGTTTAAACAGAGATGCCGTTGAGAATATATACATAAATTGCAAACTTATGTTTATAGACATATATGTTCCTTAGGGGAAACTCCCTCTAAGCAGATATTCTATCCAAGATATATTTGTATAATCGTAAATTTGTATTCATATGCATATATTTCTCAAAAGGGATTCCGTTCAAACGGAGGTACCTTTTTACCGGATACTCTGCTCAAACAGAGATACCGTTTGAGAATATATTCATAAAGTGCAAATTGGTTCATATATATATACTCCTTAGGGCAAATTCCCTCAAGCAAAGGTTCTCCCGAGGACACATGGATATAAACATATGTTCACATGAATACGTCTCTACGAGGACACTCTTCCTAAGCAGAGGCTTGCCAGAACATATTCACATACTCATAAATACTGTGTTGGTATACACACATCCAAAGAAAAGGGGAATAAGACAAGAACTGTGCTCAAATACTCGAATGGAAGCACATATGCATACTCACAAGAATCATGTCCATGTGGACAGTTTCCAGAAAAGAACTATAATATGACAAGGACTTCCATGGAGATATATTCATATATTCTCCAAAAATCATACCCGCATGAGCAAGAAATGAGGAGAAAAGAAACTCTGCCTCAAATTCGGACTTTGCTCAAAAAGGGCACTGTAAAAGAACCTCATATAAAAAATTGATACAATAATCCTTCTAATACGGAAGTGTTACTCCGGGTCATAATACCCCAAAGTTCAGAATCAAAATCCACGGGTATATACCCGTTCACAATAACAATCCTCATGTTTTCCCAAATAAAAATTTCTAATCAACCTTTTGCAAAAAGAAGAAAGACCTCAAATAAGTCCACGGGTATATACCCGTTCCCCTCTCAAAATCACACTTTGGACTCCAAAAAGGCAGTTATTTCAAAAATGAAATACTCAAAGCAAAAGCATTTCAAAATCAAGGTTTGGCGCATCGCCGATTCGGACCGGATCGGGATTATCCTGATCCGATCCGATTCGGGCGGATCGAACCGATTCGGTTCGATCCGCTTAGATTCGGCCAGAACTTGGTCCTGTTCAGGCAGGGTTCACTGGACTCAAGATCTTGTTCAGGCAGGGTTATCAGGATCTCCTTATTTACCTGAATATCATTTAAGTAAATGTTATAATTTGTTGTTTCATTTACTTAAGATATTACATGTAAATAAGGAAGTACCCCCCATTTGAATCCAATAAAAATATCAAAAAAATCATATCTCTTACCAATAAAAAGTCAACTCTCCCATCGAAGAACAAAATCGCGATTTTGGTGATTTTAGCGAAATGCTAACTTTTAATCTCTCATAATTTGGTCTATCTAAAAATTTGATAATTCAAATAAACCATATGGAACACTAAAAATCTAAAGTCGGTAAAAAAAGTCAAACGTGCACGTTAGGGTTTAGGGTCAAACTTAAGTTATCATCACCTAAACTCATGAGAATTTTTTTTACCGGACTTTAGATTTTAGTGTTCCATATGGTTTATTTGAATTATCAAATTTTTAGATAGACCAAATTATGAGAGATTAAAAAGTTAGCATTTCGCTAAAATCACCAAAATCGCGATTTTGTTCTTCGATGGGAGAGTTGACTTTTTATTGGTAAGAGATATGATTTTTTTGATATTTTTATTGGATTCAAATGGGGGGTACTTCCTTATTTACATGTAATATCTTAAGTAAGGTAAATAAGGGGATCCTGACAACCCTGCCTGAACAGGATCCTGAGTCCAAAGAACCCTGCCTGAACAGAACTAGGCGGATCGGACCGAATCAAGCGAATCGCGAATCGGATTTCCCCTGATCCGCACCGATTCGCCTGAATCGGCCCGATCCGGCACGCCAAACCATGTTCAAAATAATCAAAAGAAAGGAAAAACATGTCATGATCAGGATTTTCTAAAAGCGTGCATATTTTTCTCATCCTTTACTATGAATGGTATTCAGGTTAAAACTGGTGTTAAATAATATTGAACGAAATTTTTTCCCTTATATTAAAACACACTTGTTTTAAATATTAGAGCAAGTGTATATAGAGGAAAATATTTGTCCGGACTTCCGGATAAAAACAACCTCCAAACTCATTTATTCAGAATTTTCAGAATGAATGAAAGAAAAGAAAATATTTATTCTGAATTTTCGGAATAGATAAGCAGCAGAAAACAGAAATATTTTTCTGCACATGTTAGAATTTTAAACGGGAGCCATTCCGAATCAAATTGAGGCTGAAACCATATAAACCCCGGTGTTCTCGGAATAAAATCTCCGCCGATCAATGGATTCAAATGTGTGGAACAAGCACGCGAAAGAGAAAATATTTATCCGGGTCCCGGGTAAAGGATAACCCTTAAAGTCATTTATTCAGAATTCCTAGAATGAGTGAACGAAAGGAAATCACTTGTTTTAGATTTTCTGAATAAATTAAATGCAGAAAAAGAAATATTTCTGCGTATTGCGGAGTGACGAAGAAAAACCTCCTGGGGTTGACCAAGAACAAAAATCAGTCAACCCCATGTTCCGGTGTGTCCGGAATCAGAGCCAATGCCGGGCGAACAAAATTTAATGACCCGGGATATCCCGGTAGAAGGCGCCCTACGTGGCGTTCATTTTTTAAGTGTGCGGGGGTCCGGTCAAATACCCATGTCAACAATCGAAAATGACGTGGCCAAAATCCACCTCCTCACACGACAAAGAAGAAAGCCCCACGTGATGAAATGACACGTGGTCAGGATTTATAAAGAAACCTCCCGCTGAGATGTCCCGATGGGACTCCCATCGACATCGGTGGAGGCCCCATCGGAGCCGCGCCAGGGCTGCCACACCCGGTGGGACCCCCACCGAGGCTGCGCGCTCGGTGGAGGCCCCACCAGGGGCCGCGCGCACCCAGTGGGAACACCACCGGTGCTGCGCACCCGGTGGAGGTCCCACCGGGGCTGCGCGCACCCGGTGGGGCCCCCACCGGTGCTGCGTACCCGGTGGGACTCCACCGGGGCCGCGCGCACCCGGTGGGGCCCCCACCGGTGCCGCGCACCGGTGGACTCCCACCGGGGCCGCACGCACCCGGTGGGGCCCGCACCGGTGCCGCGCACCCGATGGGACTTCCCACCGGGGTTGTGCGCCCGGTGGGAGTCCCACTGGTGCCCTTGTGGGCCCCGCATTCCGGTGGGACTCCCACCGGTGCTCTGTTTAATATTCTTAAAGAAAAAAATAAAAATACATGACAGAAATAAATGCGTACTCGATGGGCTCCGTCTCCGGTAGGGTGCTTTCCGGTGGGATCCGTCTCCGATGGGACATGGAAGAAGACCCCGGTGGGATGCCCACCCCCTCTCAATCTCCTATAAAAGGAGATGAACTCCAAGATCAGGGGAGGAAGAAATCTGCTAAGCCTGGAGGAGCAAGGGCCCTGCTCTTCTGTTTGTCTGTGTTTTCAGAAAAAAACACAAAGGCCACAGAACTGCCGGTCCTTGGGTTTTTAGAATTTATTTGGAAGATTGCCCAGGTTACATGAAAGTGCTTAAAAAGACAATTATGTGCAAATGTATTCCTTATGAATACTATGAGTGAAAGAAAGAAATTGGCTTTCTGATTAGGTCCCCATCAATGAGTCAAATTTTGCACAAGATGGAAAGCTTGCAATCATGCCTGAAAACTTTATATAATTGCAAGTATGCTCAGAAAAAAAAGGCATAGAATTCAGAAAAAATAGCATGTTCTGAATGGCGAGAAGTTAAGCATATATTGTGAATTGCAATAAACCCTTGTATAGGGAAATGTTGTAAATAGATCCCCTGTTCAACAAAAAATGACATAAATACCCCTGAAGGGCTACAAACTTCAGAAATGTTCTCAGGAGGACTGAAATTGTGGAAACGTCTTTTAAAGGATTAAAATTTGCAGAAATGCCCCTTTTTTGGACATAAAATTGCAGAAATACTCTGATCAAGAAAAAAAAATGCAGAAATACCTGATCAAGGGACAAATTGCAGAAATACCTTGTTCAAGAAAAAAAATGCAGAAATAACTTGTTCAAAAAAAATGCAAACATACCCCCATGACTGGAAAAAAAATGCAAACATATCCCCATGATTGGGAAAATTGCAGAAATACCCTCATGTCTGGGAAAATTGCAAACATACCCCCATGACTGGGAAAATTGCAGAAATGTCCCTGTTTGAGGGGAAATTCCAGAAACACACCCCCATGTTAAGGGAAATTCCAGAAACACCCCACGTTAAGGGAAAATTCCAGAAATGTCTCCACTTGAGGGGAAATTCCAGAAATGCTCCTGGAGAGTAGAAAAATTGCAAATCAGTCCTGTTGCTATCTGAAAATTGCAGGAAAATCCTTGTGTCAGGGGAAATTGCTAATATATCCCTGGGTTAAGAAAGATTGTGGAAATACAATCTGAAAGGACAGAATTACAGAAATACCCCTGGAGAGTAGAAATTGCATAAATGTTCCCAGAAAGGTCCCAAATCCAAAGACCTCGAGGGTGGAAATTGCACAAGTGCTCCCGCTTGTGAGGAAGTTCTTCAAGCTATGTTCGAGCTTCACGGAAGCCAACAAAATGCCGTCGAAGTTTAGAAATTGCAAGAAAATCCCTACGAAGCAAGAAACTATACAAGGTCCATGCCGTTCACATGACTCAGTGGAGCGGGACACGCGTCATTTCCCTGAAGTGGCGTGCGCTCTCCCGAGTCCGATTTACGGCCGACAAAGTCTTGGAATTGTCAAGAAATGACAAATGTACCCATGGAAGTCATGAAATGATTGAAAAGTCCCAAGAAGTCAAGAAATGGCAGAAGCATCCGGGGAAGTCAATCAATGACGGAAATACCGGAACTGCTTGAAAAAGCCAAGAAACGACGGAAAGGTCCGAGCATGCCAATCAATGGCAAAGACACTGAGAACGTCAATAAATAACCGAAACACTCCGGAATGCCAAGAAAAGGCAGAAACATCCGAGGAAGTCAATCAATGACAGAAATACCCGAGACTGCTCGAAAAAGTCAAAATATGGCAGAAATGTCCGAAAAGGTCAAGAAATGACCGAACAGACATAGAATGCCAAGAAATGGCAGAAGCATCCGGGCAAGTCAACAAATGACAGAAATACCCGAGACTGTTCGAAAAAAAGCCAAGAAATGGCGGAAACGTCTGAGAATGTCAAGAACTGACGGAAATAACTCGAAGATATCAACTGATGGCAGAAGGTCTAAAAAGGCCAAGGAATGACAGAGGCGCCTGGAAATGTCAGAAAATGGCAAGGAGCTCTTGAACAGTCATAGATACAATGCTGTCCAAATCTCCTCCAGGTTTCTTCTTCAAAACACAACATTGGCCAAGTTTTCAGTTCTATGATCATAGTGGCTGATACTCGCAGAAATACCCCGATATGGGAGAGCTACAAAATTTCCAGAAAGGGTGAAAGATTGCAGCGAAATCCCAAAAGGAGTACAAACTTGCAGAAACCTGACATGACCACAAAGCTAACACAACGGGCCGACAGTGATCATCTTGGCGATCCAACGACCTGTTCGTGGTTGAACTCAAATACAATGGTCTGATCGTGATGATATTCAAGTCCAACGGTCCGATCGTGATGATATTCAAGTCCAACGGTCCGATCGAGATGAAGATGCAAATCAACGATCAGATCGTGATAGAAGCAAGTCCAAAGGGGTCCGATTGCGACCGAATGAAATTCTGAAGACCGATTATATAATCGGCACCATTTGTAAAGGTCATGAAAGACCAATTGTATTTCAAATTGCATGTGTATAAGCAATGAATACTTCAAATTTCTTTGCAAGAGTATATATCCATGAAGGACGATCATCAAGATCAAGTGTCACAACAAATAGAGATAAAAGATGTTCTTTGACAGAGAATCAAAGGTGTTCGAGGTCACCTCGATGTAAATTAACATCGACTTCGGTCGGTGGGGAAATGTCCAGTACATGACACCCAAATTGCCTGATAAATGAATGAAATTTGTCTGTTCTAGCAGACTGGCACGCCCGCAAAATAGATAAACATAAAAAATTATCTTTTTCTTCTAGAAGATAAAATATTTGAAAGAATATTTCACGTGCTAAACAAATAATACCAAGAGTTTTAACTCGATGTAAATGTAACATCGATTCCAGTCGATGGAGACAGAGGTCCAGCACATGCTACCTCAATTGCCTGATGAGTATAGACACAGGACTTGAGGAGTTTAGGTTAAAAATGGCGCACCCGTCCGTTCCACGGACATCATACCCGTCCGTTCACGGACACCACACCCGTCCGTTCCACGGACACCAAAATTCTTCCTCCACATTGTGCGGACTCTTTCTTCTGTCTGCTAGGCAGGCTGGCACGCCCCGCAATATAAAAATCAAAGCATGCGAAATAAATGAATACCCAAATGGAATGAAACGAATGAATCAAAATGAATGAATGATCGATGAAAAATTTCCCGTGTCAACATGGGGTCACGAGGGTTTCTTTTCATTTTTTATTTTTTCGCCTTTTCCATCGTGCCGCAGGATTCACGACGTTTTCTTTTCTTTTTTTTAAACTCCCGGTGGCTTCGGTTGTCTCGGTTCTTGGTGCCTCGTCGAGACCGAGAATCTTGCGAGATTCTCGCGAGATAGTAAACTATGGGGGGATCTACCCAAAAGTTTGTCAAGAAAAAAAATGATGATGATGCTTGGTTACAATTTATTTTAGATGCTTGATCGACTCAAACACGTTGAAAGGCGGGTCGAAGTTAAAACGATTCCCCAAAGCAAAAGGGGATGGGCCTGAGGTTGGCGTGCTCTTACATAGCTCTGCGTCACAATAACCCCATAATCGGCTAAGGTCTCGAGAAACACGCATTATCAAAGGTCTTAGAGGTTCTTTCGATATAAACAAAACATCGACTTTGGTCGGTGGGAAGGGTCCTGTACACGAAATCCTAATCGCCTGCGCAGAGCAAACACTCCAAATATAAATTTGGTGGCCCTGTGAATAAAACACATCCTGTGTCAACCAACACCTAATTATCTGTCAAGCAGATTGGCACGCCTGCAAAAATAAACAAGCGAACGCAAAACCAGAGGGCCATGGCCCCGAAATGAGTGACCCAGAGGGGGTCGTTCCTCCCCGTGTTCTACTCTGGTAAGACTAAGAAAGATAAGATTATGAATGAGCACTTCCATGAGGACTTGAGGATAGCTCTAATGATAGTAAAATGAGAGAAAATAGACTGAGATGGTTTGGATATGTGCAACGTTGCCCTAACTCAACACCGGTTAAAAAATGTGACTAAATCTTAGTGGATGCTAATAAAAGAGTTCGAAAAGGCCTAAAATGAGATGGTGCGATGTTATTAGAAAGGACATTGGCTTGTTGAGTTTAAACACGATTATTGCACTTGAAAGAAATCTTTGGCGGAACATGATTCATGTAGCCGATCCCAAATAATGGGATAGGCTCAGATGATGATGATGTATTAGCTTATTAGGACAGGCCATGGTTGACGTATCGCCGATCGGGGCGAATCGGATTCGCCCTGATGCGATCCGATTCGCCCAGAATCGAGGCGAATCGGGTCCGATTCGCATATGATTATTATATATATATTTATGTATGTGTGTCAGGTAGGGTTGTCAAGAGTCAGGGCTAAGGATCCTCTTCAGGCAGGGTTGTCAGGATCCCCTTATTTACCTGAATATCATTTAAGTAAATGTTTTCATTTACTTAAGATATTACATGTAAATAAGGAAGTACCCCCCATTTGAATCCAATAAAAATATCAAAAAAATCATATCTCTTACCAATAAAAAGTCAACTCTCCCACCGAAGAAGAAAATCGCGATTTCGATGATTTTAGCGAAATGTTAACTTTTTAATCTCTCATAATTTGGTCTATCTAAAAATTTGATAATTCAAATAAACCATATGGAACACTAAAAATCCAAAGTCCGGTAAAAAAAGTCAAATGTGCATGTGACTTCTCCAAGGGAGCCGCTCTCCTACTGAAAGTACTTAGTCTGTTTGAGACCTCTTAAGATTTGGTCAAACCTAAACTATCATCACTCAAACTCATGAGAATTGTCAATTTCTAGTTTCTTTTCAATTAGAAAGTGAAAAATCTCATGAGTTAGGTGATGATAGCTTAAGTTTGACCAAATCCTAAGATGCCTCGAGCAGACTAAGTGCTATCAGTAGGAGAGCGGCTCCCTTGGAGAAGTCACATGCACGTTTGACTTTTTTTACCGGACTTTGAATTTTTAGTATTCCATATGGTTTATTTGAATTATCAAATTTTTAGATAGGCCAAATTATGAGAGATTAAAAAGTTAGCATTTCGCTAAAATCATCGAAATCACGATTTTCTTCTTCGGTGGGAGAGTTGACTTTTTATTGGTAAGAGATATGATTTTTTGATATTTTTATTGGATTCAAATGGGGGGTACTTCCTTCTTATTTACATGTAATATCTTAAGTTACTTAAATGATATTCAGGTAAATAAGGGGATCCTGACAACCCTGCCTGAAGAGGATCTTGAGCCCTGACTCCTGACAAGTGACAACCCTGCCTGAAGAGGTATCGGGGCGAATCATGGATCGGATCGTGGCGGATCTGCTAATCGGATTGGATCGCATCGGGTCCACTCGATTCGCGGCCAGGCGGCGGATCCATGCGGATCACAACTCGGCCCGCCCCTGATCCGCTCCGATTCGGGGGAATCGGGCCGATTCGCGCCGCCATGACAAACCATGGGACAGGCAACTCGATGGTCATGGATTGCTTTTAAACTTTCTATATAATTGTAAAATGAGCAGAAAACTGTTTCCCAGCTGTATTTTGATACTTTGACTCTTGAGTGAAAGCATGAACCCTGAAGTGATATAAATCCAATCAAGACAAATAACTGCAGAAAGGGCAAGAGGGCATGTTATCGCTTATTTTGAAAAAAAATGTCCTCCTATGTCAAAAGTAAGTTTTGCATAAGACTTTTAATACTTATTTTGTCTTCCTTGCTTGCTTCTGCGACTACCATCTCATCAATTGCTGTTTATGAATAAAACTGTTCTCTGTGTTCAATTTTAGTCCTCCAAGGTATCCCCGAAGTTTAGTTTTGAACTTTGAATTTCCTGATCTTAAGTAGTCACTTAATTTTTATAACCTTTGATTTTGTTTTTATTTTGAAAAAATTCTTTTCAATAAGAAGTCAGTCTCATCTCTTACTGCTGTTTGAAATTTATAGTTTGTATGAGAAACTAGGGAGAATACAATTTCTGCAACGTGATATTTTATTGTTGAGAATATGCTTTATTGCTGTATAAAAAAACTCACTTTATATTTGAAATTTTATTCAATAATCTTCAATTTTTAACTATGTAATTATGGTAGGAATATGATCATTTATATTTCTTTTATGCAAGATGCATTACTGATGTCCTGCATTGATAATTTTCAGTCATTCACATTTCACATTGTCCTCAATGGCAGGCTCTTTCTGAGTTATATGATAAAGTCCCTCCTTTCCTAGATCTGTTGCAATGAAAATTATAGAAGATGAACTTGGATGCCCTGTAGAAGATGCCTTCAGTTACATCTCTGAGGAACCGGTGGCTGCTGCCTCTTTGGACAGGTTACACAGCATGGAACTTGTTCATCAGTGTAGTTGTATACTTGTATAGAATAGTCTTTCATTCTTTAATTTACTAATCTATCTTTTCAGATTTTGAACTGTGAAATGAGTATTTGAGTAGTTGCTGCCTGTAAAGTAGTTACTATTGCTGGATTGTGTCTGCCTATCCTTGATTCTTCCTTTTTCTCTCTATGACCTGTACTGAGTTTTTCTAGTACAAAATGATGGTAGGGAATGAATTATACGAAACTAAATGGACCATACAGTCCTGCTACTTGTCCAAAAGTGCAACAATAACTTTTCAATATAATGTCACTCTCTCAGTCTCTCTTGCTTCCAAGTTGTAACCAACTGATGTCCAGAATCCAGATATCTTTTGAACTTATGTCCAACATGAGTTCCCATGTCTGTATCTTCTTGCTCTGTAAAAAAAAATCTCATGTAAAAGATTGTTTTTGTTGTTTTGGGTCTTTATCTGTGTGTTACATTCCACTCACCACTTAGCGTGAAACGTCAATGATGGTGTAAACCCTCGGGAATATGTTTTGTGTTTTAGATCAGTTTGAAGACTGTAGATTCGTGTCCTTCACCTTTTCCCACCAGCCTTGGTTGGTGTTAATTTACATCGGCCCATGAGGGGATCCCTTCCCACTGTACAGTGAACTTGGAAATGCCGCGGTGTTTTGCAGGGAGTGTCTTTTTGAGGTGATGAATTGGGAAGGACACCTTGTATATGTCAAAGGCATTGTCGATCCCTTTCTCATGCCTGACAAGTTTTGCTTTGATCATCTTTCAATGAGCTGCCTTTGTGAGTCAACTTTGTTTCCCATAGAAAACGGGGAATGATGTGTCTCTGCATGGTTTGCTGGTGCGCCGATTCGGGGCGAATCGGATTCGCCCTGATGCGATCCGATTCGCCCTGAATCGTGGCGAATCGGGTCGATTCGCCTGGAACCTGCTGGGCAGTGTTGGTTCTGCCCCAGTTTGGCCAGATTCGCATGGTTTTGATGTTTCTTTGGCTGATTCTATGTTTACAACCTCTTGTGAAGAACATCATGTATAACTGATGATATTTATGCCATGTAATACTACACAAACATCCATTTTCATTCATTGTATTGGAAATTGAGTACAAACTTCAAAGTATAAACATGAAACGTGAAACATGAAACTCAATTCCAATTGAAAAATACAATGAGTCTCATATCAACTAAAAAGTACAACCTGAAATTCAAATCCAAATACAAAGTACAATGAGTCTAGTATCCCCAATATCCCTGCTGATATGGATCATATGTACCCCACTGGGGCTGGACAGACTCATCCGACTCTGAGGGCAGCTCCCTAATAAGATGATAACTTTTGGTTCGAGACACAAATGAACGGAACTATCCCAAGTCATCATGGTGTTGTATCTTCTCCGAAACTCCCTCACAAAGTGGTCCCACACCTCGCATCCAGGACGGACTATCCTCAAACTCGCCATTTGCACATCCTCTGCAGAAGCATCAATCTGCTGAACAGGAACAGGAACATGAACATGAATAAACGGAGGTGGATCAAAATATGGTGCAGGTAGCCTGTGGTGGCGTAGCCACTATAGCCACTGGAGTAGCCTGTGTCGGACTCTGCTGATAACTATGTCCCCCATAGCCATAGGATCCCACAGACTCATGTGTGCTCATTCTCTCAAAATCAGATATCATAGTGTTATAGCTATCACTATCCACTGCTGAACCTTCTGCACGACCACCTTCCCTAAACTTCCGCATTCTATTGTACTGCACTGGGCCGCCATGATCGGTATCTTGGGTGCAATGGCCACCATAATGCTGCTCCTTGTGAATTCTATCCCACCACCCCCGCCCCCTCCCCCATCTCCATCACCTCCCCCTACAGACCCATCCGGTGAACCAGCTGTCATGGAGTCATGGGAGCGGCTGCTGGGTAATCGTGGCGATTCCTCCGGAGGTGTTTCTTCTGCATTTGGATCCAATGTTTCTAAATCTGCAATATCAAGTGGATCTAAATTAGGGGCCCATTTTTTTCTTTGCCTTGGATCCCCAGGATAACCAACTCTTCTTCTTTTGTGCTGGGGCGGTTGGCTCTCTAATGACAATGCCTTTGGCTGGGCCACCTGCTTGACCTATGTCCTTCCCCTTTCCTTTCGTTGGTTGGGATGTCGCCACCCCCTTTCCTTTCGTTGGTTGGGATGGAGCAGCAGCTTGCGTATGCGACCCCTTCCTTCTTGGTTGTGCGGAAGCAATTGCACGTGCTTCTCTCATAACTGTGAGTGGGCTGAAGGGCCTAAATTCATCAATCTTTCAAACTCTGCATCATCATCAACAATTGCACCACCTGCAATAGTCCCCAACATCACAATTATGCAACAGACAATGACAAAACAATGAATGAACATGTTTAACAAATTATAACTACTGTCTCACCTCCTGCACTTATTGATAAGTCGCCAGAAGATCTACCTCCTCTTCTGGATCGCCCCGAAATTGACAAGAATGTGGTTGTCTCCCTCCTCCCACATCTCCATCACCTCCCTCCTCCTCTTCTGCAGCTTCGACAGCTCTAGCTAAAAATGTGTTTGGACGAGGTGGATCTTCTGGATCATGTGCGCCTCATCTAACTCGTACTCTCCCCGCTCTGTGGTCGCTCGTGCAACCCATGCAACCATTGGGTCTTCATCATCTCGTAAGAACCCATGTCAACTGGATCATACTCCACCCCCCCTCTTTGGATCATCTGTTAAATGCTTCACCCTCAACCTCATATTGTAATGCACATACACCAAATTGTCCAACCGCCTATGTGACAACCTGTTCCGGACTTTGGTATGTATCAATGCAAAGGTGCTCCAGTTTCTCTCACACCCACTGGAGGAGGAGGTCTGCGACAGGATCTTCACTGCAATTTTCCTTAATATGGGTGTCGAGTGCCCAAGTTGAACCACCAATCAGTTGTAAAAAAAATTAGTTTTCCTCGATTAGTCAATGATTGAGTTTACTAATATCTAATATGTAAGGGAAAGCACATTACCGCCATCAATGCGGTCCCGACCAGTAACAGCGGATGGCTCCGCAAAACTCCCAACCCTTCTCGAAAGCTCTTCATCTGCCGCAATGAAGTCCATTAGATAAAACTTTTTGTGAATAATTGACATAAACATAATGTAGGCAGATTAATGCTCGCCTGATCAATAGCATCTGCTGCATCCAATGGACTCCTTGACAGTCTTTCAACAACCTGTGTAAAGGCGGCAATCAAGTGATCCTCGTACGATAGCTCGAACGCATAATGGTACGCAGGATGGAGATAGTAAGCTGCAATGAGGGTGTAAAATGAATTAGTTTGATTGTACTAAAATGAAAGTTATAAACCAAGTTGAAGTAAAATTTTCTCACCCGCCATATGTAGATCCCGACTCATTTGTCGGTCCCACCAATCCTCAACAACGTCTAAGACCAAGTCAGAAATTCGAAATTAGAAGAAAATGGGCAAATCTATGTGAAAAAATGGAAGATTCAAGGAGAAATGGTTGCAAGTGAACACTAATCACTTGCAACATCATCTCCCAAGTATACTTCCCATCCATCAACATAAAACAGAAACAAATTGAAGATACATGGAGGGTTACCTTCAAAACAGTCAAAAGGATGAAGAGAGGGATGAGAGAAGCCCAAGAACACCTCCAAGCACCTTCCAATCCACGTAGGAAGCCTCCTTGGGTCTCCTAGAGTGTAGATCTGGGGTTTCCTTGAGGGAGAAGGGGGAAAAATGGGGGAGAAAGGGGCTGGCGGCGAGACTCCTGCGAATCGGGACCCGATTCGCAGGGCATCGGCGTATCTAAAGGGGGCGGAGCGTGGCGGATCCGCGTATCGGGGCGGATCGAAGCGGTTCCTTCCCATACGCGGCCGGCCGGCAGATCCTTGCGGATCACGCATCGGCCCGCCCATGATCCGCTCCTATACGGGCGGATCGGGCCGATGCGCTCCGCCACGACAAACCCTGGTCTCATGTAAGGCTGCTTTAGTAACCTGCGTGGTATGAAGTCTACATGAACATCTCTGGTGGTGGCTTGTGGAATGGCTTCATTTGATGGAGGTAGTGGGGCTGGGGTTGCCCAATCAGTTGATAATCTGTGCTAGCTTGTGCCTCTGCCTCTTAACCTTGGAACACTCCAAAGTGAATATTCTTGAGTTTCTCATTGTATATTTGAAGGGCTCTGTAATGTCAGTTATATAATTTTTTTCATTGGATGTTGCTTGCCGGAATGTTCTTTATCCTCAAGAATTCGGTCATAATTAGGGAAAAGGGGCTTAATCTTGTTGCTTGATGGAGTCATTCCCTAGCTTGCCTTACAATACATGTGACATGTCGTTGCAGGGGAGGACAGTGCTTCTGTGGATAATGGGAAGCTATCCAAGGGAGAGGTTATGGATATCTTGTCCAACGTTGAAAACTTCATGGAGAATCAGGCAAGTGAAACTGCTAGGCTGATTGGAATCTCCGATAATGGCATTGACAAAGGGTTGAAGTCCATCCTACTTCTGATTAAGCGTAGGTGGATGACGGACATTAGGGCTGTTCACGGTTCGGTTCGGTTCGGTTTAGACCTCTTTTTTGAAGAAACCGAACCGAACCGAATTTTTATTCAAACCGAACCGAACCGGTTCGGTTCGGTTTGAACCGAAAACAATGAAAAGACCATATAATACACAGGCGCGGGGAGGTCTGGGTTTAAAAACAAAAAAAAATCCTTTTAATACAGCGCGGGGCGGTCCTGGGTTTCGAACCCAAGACCGCCCCAATGGAAAGAAGCGCGCTAGCCCACTGGGCTAGGCGTTGTTGAACCCGAAAAATATCGGGATTTAAACAAGTCCCGGGTGGCAAACTCGTCCGGAACACCTGAGATAAATGGGTTTGAGTTCGAACGTCCACCCAGAACGAGCCGGAGGATGAAGCTTAAAAAGGCCTGTCAACGGTAGAGATACACGCCCCGGATAGCCGAAAATTGATGTCCGGACTCGCGCTAAAGATCGCGTACGACTCGGATGGGTCCGAAAAGGTGAAATGCACACGCCCTCCAAAAATGGGGTCAAACGCACGTGAAACGGGCAAAAACGCACGTCGAATGCACGTCAAATACATGCGGGCATGTGTGTGCACATGTGCCGCACGTGCCATGACAAACCAGCAAAACTCCCAGAAATCCTCTTGGAAATGACCAAGGACGAAGAGGGGCGCCGGTCTGTGCCTCTGCCAGGCAGGGAGGGGCGCC